>VDFB02281492.1:508307234-508403239 GCA_007258455.2 Sequoia sempervirens
ACTTAATGTCCTAACAGATATGTCTAGGACCCATATTCCCATGGGAATATGGGTCCCCCTATCCTTGTAGGGATGAATTTTTAATATGTTGGTAGAATTTTAACATTTAGAATTCAATTTTAATTTTTCAACTTTTGGAATTTATTTTTTGGGAAATTAGAACAATTCCATAAAAATACCTAGTTAGTTTACCATTTAAAATCTAAGGAACATTATCTAACATTCAAGAGGAAATACTATTGTCAAGAGAAATTCAAGAGTTGCATTATTAGAGTTTATTGTAGCAATTCAAGATCCAACATCATGTCAAATTCTATGTGTGTTGATGTTATTATCTTGTGAAGGCTAACATTGTTGTAGGTCTCCAAGCATTCAAGCATTTTTTTGGTTCCCAAATCAAAAAATGCATTGAATCCTAAAGAGTAGCCACTCTCTCATATTCAGACTTAATGGGTTGATATGACCAACAAATGGGAGAGTGAATAAAATACCCCTTTCTCCCCTACATTTCCGGCTTTGTTAAACTTGGGAGGGTGATCCCAATAATATATTTATAGATACTTGTGTGTTGAAGTACCAAATACATTGTAAACATATGTTTCTCCTTTAGATGCTTAATAGACACAATACTATAAAGGCTTGGTTGAACTCTACAATAATTCCTAATTTAAACATGAGAGATGTAACTCATTAAAGTCCTCACACAAACAAGTTGAGATTGATATTTGATTTAAAAGATGGCTAGTTGTTGTATTAACTAACACATGTAATATGAATAGCACACTTAGATTAGTGCCTCATCCTTGGATCAGAGTCTACTCAAACACATACATAATCTGATAACAATTTTCACACTTGACAATATATGAAGCTCTAAAATGTTTCCTTACAACATTTCAGCATTGTGTCTTAACATTTACTTCTTACTAGCATCCTATCACTTAATTCAATACAAACTTATAGCCATATTCAAGCACCTACATTAATTCTTTGAATTAATAAACAAGAATAGAACCATACCTATATATGAAAATGATAGAGACAAATAGGACAATCCTTGATTGTATCATTCGTAATCTATAAAACCAGTACATATGAGAGTAAAATAGTCTCAAACTTGAAACATTCAGCATTATTTGGCCAGTATTGTACTCAAAATCACATAAATATTGATAGACTCGGATCCTAAAACTTAACTCTAAAATGCTCTGTATTCACACTATAGTGTTCTCTGTGTTAAAATACAAAACAACCTCTCTCAGAATGAGGCAAAAAGACAACATTTAAGGAAACACAAAAAACCCTAAATTCTCATCAGAAGAAGACACTTGGCACATTTAGGTTTGTTGGTCTTCAACTACATTTTCTTGTAGAACAATCTTCAACCCGCTCTTTGTTTTATTGCTCCTCACTACATTTCCCTGCAACAGAAAAATATTCTCTAGCCCAAAAAATGATCATCCCTCTTTGTTCTCCCATTGAAAAATACCTTTACTTTGAAAAAGATTTTATTTCCCCCTTGTTCATTTTTCACCCAGCTATGTGAAAATGGTCCTCTTTCTAAAAACTGATCTCTAGAAAAATACTTTGCACAGTGAATAAAATATTTACTTTATAAAATTTATTTCCCTTGCTTTCATTACTTTCATTTATGTTTAAAATATTCAGCTCTTTATGGAAATATGAAGGCTACAATTGCTACATTTTCAGACAAATAAATTTTATTTAAATCAAAATTTTCACCTGCAACAAATAAAACTTTATTTTATTTGTGAAAATTTTACTCACAACATACACCATCACCAATTGCAGATCTAAGGAGGGAAACTCATAAGAAATTAGTGATGAGAAAAGTTAGGGAGTGCACCATCACACATCACTCATTGGATGAGAAAAAGTAAAACAAATCAATGATGGGAGATACATGTTCTACAGCTTCTTGATGAAATCTAGAGGATTTAATTATTTTTTATCAGCTTCATTTACCCATGCAAATATATTTCATTTCTTTATTTACTTCCCATCATTTAATATCTTCACTAATTTTTTCCATAGTTCGAGGGCCCACTGTTGTCGTGCACAAACTTTGAACTTTTCTTAAGACCATCGCACATCTTTGATGTGAGAAGAGAAGATAAAATGAAATCAGTGATGGATGATGAAACATCACTCCATGGCTGATACATTTTGGAAATGACAACACAAATAAGTGATGCGCAAAGGAAACAACAACCATCGTTAATCGCTAATTCTTTTCTTCACTCAGGACTCAGAATGGCAACACGTGATGAACTTGTATTTTGCTTCAAAGCCTTAATTTAATCCACCCAAATGAAGACTCATCATTGTAAAACATTGCATCTTTGATTTTTTGCTTCATTTGAACTTCAAACTGGCAGTGGGCAATAAGTTTTGTCATGCAACTGTGAAAGTCGTGAAAGCCACCTTTGGACCAATCAGAAGTAAGAATTAAACTTACTTGTCCCCTAGAACATTTGAAATGCACTTTATAATTTCCTCAAATGCGTTTTTCATATTTACATAATGTTTAAAATATTCAAAAATATTTTAAACATAAGTATTTGTAACTTTAGAAAAATACAATTTTTAATTACGCCTACGGCCCAAACGGAGAAATTTCACTACACACAAACGGTGACCCCTAGAGCCAAGATTTTTTCCTTGTAGCCATAATCAATTATTTAGAGTAAACCCATTTCCTCAAATTTTTCCCAACCATCAAAAATCAGGTACCTCTATAAACTAGCCCCTGCGATGTGTTTGCCACACCTAAAATGCATTAGAATAACACATCATGTGAGCTCTATTTTTTATGATAATGGAGCTAAAGAGATTTTAGACAAAATAATGGTTGTGCTTATATTTTCAAAATTTGAAACTTTTTGGGACACAATTTTCTGCTATTTTGCGATCAGAAAGTAATTAAATGACCCATCAAAACTTATCCTGGGAGCGTGAAACTAAGTAGACATGTAGACACTTGACCCAAGAATTCATTGCAATAAACAACATGGAAAAATTCTTCCTAAGGTGAAAGATATTAAATACAAATGTTTCCTACTTTGAAAAATATCAAAACAACTTTTGTGGGGCTGCCACTAGAAACATAAGCTCATCTAGGTACACTAAGTATGTGTGCGAGAAGGATTTCCTTGAATAATCATTCATCACAAGATATTAAAGTTCAAACTTGACCTCCTTGAAACCTTCTGAAAATGTAGGTGCAAAACAGAGCAAAATGCATTTTCTTTTGGCCTAGTAAAAATATCAAATTTAATCATGGGGCTTTGAAATCATACCAGAAGTACATTAATGTAAGGAGAATGGAGAGAAACAATCCTTTCAATATGACAATCAACAGGCTCTGAATTGTGATCCTCCAAAGTAGGTCACTTGGGAAAATTTTACAGGTGCACTTCTGAGTGTGTAAAGGAAAATATTTCAACATGGGCCTTACTGAAACACTCATCTAAATCAATACTCTACTTTGTTCACAATTTGTGCAATATTACATCGCACACATGTAGGTGAAACACCATACATGTCATATATCTCTTCAACATTCACAAAAAATCTAGTTTGCTTCACCACATTCACATATTGTATTCCTTTTCACATACTCTCACTATCTTCTAACCTTTGGTGATGATCTCATATATAATATCCACATCGGGTGTGACTTCAATTAGGTCAGCCTAATCAGAAGTAACACACAATATTAAGCATGTCATTCTCAAATCACTTTATTCATGCTTAGCACCTAAATTTAAAATTCATTTTACATCAAGATAGATCAGCATGGACCTAATATAAATCCCATATAGCTTATTTTTGCAAAAAAATAAACATGTTAGTGTAATGAAGGAAAATGTACTCATTGACATTTTCACATTTGTTTGGGGCCTCCTTGTTAGATTGAGCTTAACATGGCCTTGATTTAGTGTTGTAGTGTGTTTAACACCTTCACATTAGGTCTTGGGCTCTTTTAAACAAAAAGAACTTAATGATACCTTATTTTAGGTGTTGTAAAGGGTATGTGTAGGATCATCATGGAGAAAATAGGCCCTTAAGTGGTGATAAAATTTAGAAAAATAAAAGTTAGGCAACTTGACATAAAAATTTGAATAAGTTATCTATATTATTTAAAAAAATGTAAGAATAGAATATGTAGCAAATTGAATGTAGTTTCTAAACTACTAGGTTTATTTTTAAAAAATCTATTTGGTGAAAAATTTGAAATTTCAATACAGCACTTAAATTTCAGGGAAAACATAAGAAGTAAGTGTCAGTCTGACCACCCTAACCACAATAAAATGATAATATTTTATTATAAGATTTTACATATAAGTAGAGGAATCATGTCTCAATGTGATACATTTTTTTTGTAATTTTTTTCCATGTAAATAATTAATTATGAATTTTTTATTACAAATTTTAAAAAATATAAAAACTCATATGTCTCACCACCTTAAATTCGTCAAAAATTCATAATTTTTTTTTTTTTTAAATCCCATAGTATGCAAAGCATAGAATGAGACACATGTTTCAGATTCAAAAGTTGTGATACCATTTGAAAGCTATAGATGTTTTTTGATCAGCCTATGAATTAGGACTTTAGTCATAATTTAAATAGAAAATCAATAATAATTATTTATTACATTCAAAGTAAAGCATAATTTATATTGGTGAAAAGTTTATAATATTCTTTAAAAACCCTTTTTGTTTAATCAATTTTACTTAAAAAGAGTCATCGGCCATATACCGTACACATACCAATCATATCACCACTTTTTGGCCCATCATGATCTTGCACATACCCTAAAGTGTTGTACCATACTTTCACACCTATCTAGGGTTTTCATTATTAATTAGGCTTCTTTATGCCTTAATTATCCTTATTTTACATCCACAAGCCCTAATTAATACATCTTTTCAAGGATAATCCCAACATAAACCAACATCCAATCATAATTCATGTGTTTTTGGATTGTATAGCCCAGATTTAGTGATCTAAGACTCATACACCACCTTGGGTATATGAGTCCCACCTAATTTATGGGGCCTCAATCTAGATTTCACATGAATCTAAGCATTCTTCAAAAATATGTCCCATAGCTAAGCCTAATGGGACTTATATGCCATTTCTAGCATATGAGTCTTGTGTGGCACAAAATCAAATTTAATTCAAATTTTTGGAGGGATTTTATCCTCCTAGATCTATTGTCATCCTGTAGTGTTGTAATTTTGGTAAATTTGGCATAAAAAAGTACAAATAAAAGGTTATTTCACACATTTTTCACCTAGCAAGTTGAATGAGCATCCTTATAGAAAATTTGAGTTCAAAGAGAATTCAAGTGTTTACAAGAGAATTCAAGAACCTTCATCAAACTTGTTTTGGAGCATTATTCAAGTATGAAGCATCATGTCAAAGTCATCATGCATCATTTTTTTTTTTGAGATATCATTTGTGATGTAGGGTTTCATGATTCAAGTTAGCATTCAATTCAAGATCTATCACATTCAAGCAAGATTCAAGATCTACATCCATTGAAGCCACTTCATACATGCTTGCGACACTTTATTGCTAGGGTTTGGTGAGTTAGAACATTACATTTTTTTCATTCATCATTCCTTTATCTCATTCAATTTCAAAAAAAGGTTTGATAATCAAAACGGGGTTTGACCAAGGAAAACCCCTTTCTACTAACAAAACAACATTTTTCCCTCTCTTTAGTGTGTGATTTGTAAAATTAGGTTGAAGGAATATTGAATAGCAAGATTGGAAAGAAGTTGTTCAAGTTGTAACATTGTCTAGAAGATCATTGGAAGACATCTATAAAGTAGAATTATGCATTTCAAATCCATAAACTAGGTTCAGAGGATTGAGTAGAGATCAAAGAGTAGATTCAAGTCCAAATTTTTCAAAAAATTAAAACTGGACTAATATGCCACTTCTTTCTTATGAGACCTAGTACAGTGAAGTTTACAGATTTTAAGAGTTCCATATTTTCCTTTGCTAGATTTATGTTCCTACCCAAAAACCATATTCTAGGACTAAATCATCCAAACTAGCGTCTGAGTCCAAGCAAGTATTAATTTTAGCATATTCAACATTTTAGGTCTCAATTAAGCCCTTATAGGTTTCCAGGTGCACACCTTTGATCTCTCATCTTTTCATTCTGATTTACATGCATTCCTAGGTCATTTAGTGAATTTTTACATTGCATTAGCTTTTAACATTAGATCTTGCATATCATTAGTCTTTCCAATCCCTAGCTTTTGGTGAACCACTCTTTAGTCATTACTCATACCCTAGAAGACCCCTAGTGTAGATCTATTTCTTGTCTTCATCTTTGGATTGAGATCCATAGGATTTCCTTGAGTGTAATGGTTGTGAAATAGGAAGGGCCTCATTCCCCTTGTGCGTTCCATCTTCAAAAAATGTGGAACCCTATTTTCACCATTACATTTTGGTGAACCTATATTTAGAACATCTTATTTCTAATTTGGATTGCATCAACATCCTAGATCTAGCTTTCATTAACTTTGCATTAGGGTTTGCATTAGTTAATTGGCATTCTAGGTT
The DNA here is from genome assembly GCA_007258455.2 of Sequoia sempervirens. Taxonomy (NCBI): domain Eukaryota; kingdom Viridiplantae; phylum Streptophyta; class Pinopsida; order Cupressales; family Cupressaceae; genus Sequoia; species Sequoia sempervirens. The sequence goes on from VDFB02281492.1 coordinate 508,313,842, forward strand.
TTTTATATCTTGCATTATGGTAAGTGCACCGAAATGGTGCCACTTTTGTGGCCAAACTAACAAATAATGCGTGCGCCTTATAACGCGTTCGCATTATAGTTTTCTTTGCAAATTTGCTTTGGTATTGCCTTGGAATACGAACCCAAAGGCTTGGAGGGAATTCCCAAAGACCAGAGATGTGTTTTTTCCAAATTCAACAAATTTTTCACATAATCGGGTTTGTGCTCACCATCAAGATTGCATATGGTTCAATATCAAGAAAATCGAACACATGGGTAATGTTAGGTTCTTTATTAGCTTTCCAATGATGTAATTTTTTTCACTTTCTAACAATGTTAAGCCTTTCATCCATATTTTTTTTTGTTTGTATGTCCGTTTTTCTTCAAAAAGAAGTGTTTGTATTTTTTTCGCTATAAATTAACCGTTTATCAAAATTTGAAATAAATTACATTTTTAGAAACTAGACTCCATTGTACAATTTAAAAAAAATAAAAATTTAAAAAAATCTATTAGTTTCAAAAAAAATTAGGGGGAGCACGGCCAAAATTCTGCTTTTAGGAAGTGCCCACTTAGAAAATTAATAAAAAATCAAATATTCATTAAAAAATTATCAGAAAATATCCAGTCCTTACTACATACTGTTATCTAACTTCTGACTAGAGCGATTTTAAAAATACTACAAAAAAGTCCACCGTGCTTGGGTCACACAAGAGTTGCTATGTTATGTTTTTGACAGAAACAACAGCAATTTGTGTGTGTCCCTCTTTGAATCCATTAATCTCAACCATTTTCAAAATAAATTAGTAGTTTAGAAAGTAGACTCATAGCACTACAGTCCTTGTTTTTGTTCCATCTAAAAATTTTGAGTGTAGCTATCCTCAATTTCACGACCAAGGTCAGTATTTCCTGATTTCAAAAAAAAAGTGGCCACTTAAGCCCCTTTTTTGGGAACCATCTTGGTGCACTTACCCATTAGTGAAAGTGCATATAGGTTGAATTTTTGCATCTTGCATCACTGAATTTCATACAAATCAAAAATCATAACTTTCACTTGGAATTATTTAAAATTTGTGTAAAAATGCTCATCTAGGACTCATACGCCCCTTTGGGTGATTTATTTCTAGTACAGGTGGTTTTTTCTAGTTTTTGCGTATTCTATAGTGATTCTCATTCAACATTCAAACCTCTGAAAGACCTTGATTGGGACTCATATGTTGGAATATGTTGTCATTGATATAAAAAAGGAATGAAAAGAGAAATGTATTGACCCTGTGCAGATGTGCATATTGGTATCATTGATGTCAACAATATAAATTAGGCAAATGAGTTTGTTGGCATGTAACGCTCAAATTTTGATGTTCATTTAGCTACATAATTTACCAAAATTAATGCATTCTAAGTATGTTAAAAACAAAGGATGCATAGATCAAGATCTTCCCATAATTTCTCAAAAGCAAAATTAAGTAATTAATTTCATTCCATGTATGCAAAAGAAGTAAATTCCATTAACAAGGATCATTGCAATGATATATCTATGTAAATGCTAGTTGCATATCAATGAGTTTCCATAAATTCATTCAAGTTTCAATTACATCAAAAACTTTCAATTAGTACAACTATTTCAATGTTACATCAAAAATTTCTTTCAAATACATCTATTTCGATGTTACAATACTGAATTACAATAAAATTACATTTACAAGTGGGCTTTACAAGCCATTCAAAATAATACATGAATACATTTATACCATATAAATCTCTAAATCTCAACCACTGTGACACCACTAGTCTTCTTGCAAGTTGGAGCCAATAGTGTGATTAAGGCGCCTTTTCCACCCAACCATGAAGTACAATACTTCCCTGGGTTTCTTCCTAACTCGAACAAATCCCCGGCCCTGCACGAGGAGCCTAGCAACTTGAAACAACAATGCAAGAGGGAACTCTTGATGCAATACTGATGCCTATATGCATTCCTAACATGAGAATCACATATTTCTTGCAAATAGGAGATGGCGGAGACCTATTTTCATTTAGTTCTAGGATTTTAATTCCATCTATTTCAATGGTGCAAGTGTTTGGCCAAGCATAAATAAAACAAATGATAGTTTTAGAAAAGCTAAAACTACCATCTTTGTGGGTCCACCTTCGGCATCCTATCTCAGCAGTTTCTCAAAATACAATGAATAATGCATGTCCCATCTAAGTTCGCATTCAATTACACACATTTCAAATTCTAAGGAATTTCATCATTTCCAATGTTCATACAAAGATTATCAAAGTAACTTTTCATACATACACTCAAAATGAGAGATTTTTCCACATATTTTCTATTGAAAGTTACTGTGCAGTTTAAAATCAATCCAAGTTCAAGTTTCAGAGTGATTTGATCAAAGTATGTAGTTTTGATAGATTAAGAAGAAAAAGAAAGCTACTCTTTTCAGCCTAAAAAGTATGAGGTAAAACATAGCTCACAGATTACTTTCTTGTTTAATAGGAATATAGCAATTATGTACATGTTTATCTTCGGCTTTATGTACAATCATTTCATTGAGCTTTACAAATAATGTATGGTAATTCATTTGGTGCTCCTTTTTTCAGGTATTAAAACAACTTGAGAAAATAAAAACAACATAAATATCTAATTTGTATGTGAATACAATTTTTCTACTGCTCACAGGTTTATTTTAGTACATATATGTATATGTTATACACCTTCAAACTGCTTGATTAAGAGATATTAATGCCTAGATTTGTTCAAGTATTTATCATAAATAAATATATATACATATATACTCTTATATATTTATGTATATATATATACAAACTTATAAACCATTATACATATAAACTCTACTGTATTTTTTGTATCATACCATTAACATTGTTTATTGTCTCTTGAAGAGAATAGTGGTCCATTGATATCTGTAATTATGAAAATATATATAAATATATATATAAACATATATATACATATATACATATATATATATAAATGTTTATATATATCCTCAATATTTCCAAAAGAATTTAATGCAGACTTTCACATAATACACAAGTCATAGGAAAAACGTAGTTGAAATATCTTTGAATAGTTTTATTAAAACAAAGTAAATATAGTATTTAGGGCTTACGCCCCCCACCCCATTATGGGGAGGCACTTCCTGTGGAAGGCAGTGCTTCCTCCACAGGCCGCGGCCTTTGGAGGGAGAACTATCTCCCACAGCATCGCCCTTCCCTTATGGGGAGGGCACAGTTGGGGAGAGTCCTCAGCCCCCCTTCACTTAACAAAACATTTATAAAAAAAAGTCAATTCCAATGGAAAGAAAACAAAAGCTATGCAATCATAAATTCATTTTCGTATTATGGAAAAAGTAATCCAGATTTATACGCCAATGTATATTTATGTAATATATATATATATACACATAGAGAAATTATGTATGCATATATATATATATATAAGTATATATATTTATTTATTTTCAGAGCTTCTGTGAAAAGAATGAACAATCTGGAATGAAATAATAAGCTACAGTTGGCAAAGGAGAAAATCCCCAATTTGAAAGGGATAAAATTATGAAAATTCTTTCAATGCACTCAAGGGAATGAAACATTTTCTCATATTTTCATAGTTTTTGCATATAGTTCAAACACTTTGCACTCAAATTCTTCAGAATTATTTTCATATTTCAACAAGATTTGTGGAAAAGAATGGAAAACCTAGATATTACACTTCTAGCTAGAGATGCTCTTCAGACAACTTCTTTCCTCTGCCCGTGTTCAATCCAATTTTTCTAAATAAGATTCTTCTCTTTCCTTCTTTCCAGTTGCTTTTCCAACTCTTTACTTTCCTACAATCCTCCAAGGAACAATTCTCAACTCACTATTTTAAAGATTCGGCATCTTCTTGGCAGCCACTAAAGCAAAGATTGGAGAGTTTAATTTTTCCAAGAATCATTTCAAGAACAGTTACCTTCTCGGGAACTCTTTTCTCCCTTTTAAAAAATGCTTTTCCTTTCCATTTCTACCCTAATCTTGAAATGGATTTTAAAAATAATAATAATTTTCAATTTAATTTCCTATAAATCCCTTTTTGAAAATATTTACCCAATAATAAAATAAATATCTTATAACTAATGGTTAACTTATTAACTCCAGGACTAACACAAATTAAAAGAAGAATAGAATGCATGAGTATTTAAATAAAAAATCTATAGTTAACTTTAATTAAAACTTAATCCTTTATTTTATCATGCTTTCATTTCATCATTTATTTAATTTACTAATTATTATTTAATTTGCAAATAATTCAAAACAAACACACAAAAATTAGACATTCCTAAATGTAATCTATATGAAACTAAGTGTGTATGTGTGATCGAGAGGTCTTCCTGCTTTGTCTTGTCAAGATGTTAACCTCCTCTCTTTAATCACACCCTTGGTCTTGGACTTCTTGCAACTCAAGTTGTAATAACCCTCCTGGTTGCTAGTTGGAATCAGTAGTGTTATGTTTTGTTTTGCTACTCAGATACTATGATGATACTGTTATTGTTTGATTTGGCTAGTTAGATGTTTGATGACGCTGTTATTTCATTATGGACATGATTATTTCGTATGACATTATGGTTGGTTATATTAGTTGATTTTTCAGAATTATGATATGATGCAGTGATTTAATTAAATATGTTATGAGATGATTGTTAGTTAGAAATGTTAATTTATTGGTTATATTATAATTGTTAGAATAGGTGTGATGAAGGACAATATGGCATCACTCATTCGTGAGTGCCCTGTTATGTTGCTATTCCTTCTCACAATGCAGTACTTTAATTTAATGCTTTGATTTTATATATATATGCATGTGTACACGACTTCATTTGTATGCAGGGTTTGCAGGTACAAGTCTCGATTCCACCTGCTTCAACAGGACAGGGCGAGCACCAATAGCCCAACGGTTAAATGTTGAAACAGAGGTGATGATGAAGTCATCCCATCCCATGAAGTCAGATCGTCTCGTTTGTTTGGTATTGTTCATTTTTGTGTAATTGTCATCATTTGTGCTTTGTGTTATGTGTTTTGTCATATTTTATTTAAGGTGGCATTTTATAAGTTATGAGTTATTTTATTTAAGTGATTGTAATAGTTATTTATTTTTAATGTTAGATTAAGTTCTATTTAAATATTTAAATGATTTAATTATTTTTGAAAAGTCATGTGTTTCAATTAAATGATAATTAAATATTGAATGTGTTTGAATAATTTTAATCAATTATCGGGTGGAGGATAATTATTAGAATAATTATTTAAATTAGATAGATAATGTGGTGTGCAAGAAAAGTGGTAAAAATAGAAATTAAAATGATAAAACAAATAAAAGAATGAAAAAAGTTGTGAGAGCAAATAAGAATACAGATCTGAGTAAAAAGTTGGCTTTTAAAGAATTATTTTATTTTATTTTTGATTTTTGAGAGTTTTTGAAAAAGAATGGACAATATATTTTATTTAATTAGGAAATTTGTAAGTTTTCACACACATAGGATTATTGTTACGGAAGTTGCACAAGATATTGGCTTTGTATTCTAAAATTTTAGAAAGGATATTGGAATCTTCTACTATTTTTTGAGGAGAGTTTTCTGAACAAAGAATCAGATTCGAGTTCAAGGGCGAAATTCTGTAGAGGAGATTTGGAAGCACGAACAGGGAGCTCTTCGAGGTCATCAAAATCAAACGGGCATCATCAGATTTTTGAATAAGCGTTGGACACTAGGTTCCACTTATATTTTCCTTCTAGTACTTTCTCTTTCATCTTTTTGCTTCAGAGAAAACAAAACAAAATTTATTAAATATGATTTGTGTGAAGAAAGAAAAACTGTTGTTTGAATTGAAAACTAGTGAAATATATTAGATTAGAATTATTATTTTTTTTTTTTTTTAAAAAGAGTTACTGAACTGCTTCCAACTTGTCAAAACAAAAACCTTTAGCTTCTGAAATATTTAACTTAACAATGATAGGATTTTAGAAAAAAATAATTTTCCATATTGAGAATAATACATTTGGAGTTTTGTATATATATATTTAAGTATGGTTGGTCTATTCATTACTCTATATTTTTCTTTTATTCTGTTATTTGTATTTACCCTCTGTACTTTAACTCATTATATATATATATATATATTGGTTATATTGTTTTTATATATATAATGTATTTATGCGTCGGCCGTACGCCTTATATTTTTTTTATGGAAGTGAAACGAATTTTAAATTTATTCCGAAATTGTAATATTCTGTATTTTTTTGTTTTGGTTTATAAATTTGCTCAAAAATCAAAATATTTTGTATTGATTTTCGGTTTATATTGGAAAATTTTAAAAAAAAGTTTTATATATTCAAAGTTTAATAAAAAAATTGCAGGGAAAGGGAAGGGACGGCCGAAGCCGTACCCTCGACCCTTGCCCCTGTCGTAAGCACTGCTCACAGTAGTCTTAAAGACTACTGTGCGCAACAGTCTTTATTACTGCTGCGCGCAGCAGTCAATAAGACTACTACATGCAATGTATGGGCCACAACTCTATGTTTATTCATGCTCTTTTTTTTATTATTTAATATTTCCATTTTTTAATATATATAAATATATAAATATATATATATATATATATATATATATATATATATATATATATATATATATATATATATTTATATATTTATATATATATTTGGTTTATTTAATATTATTTTAAATATAATTTTTTTAAAAAAAAATAAAAATAAAAATGTAATTTGTGTATTTTATTTTAAATGATTAAAAATACTTATAATTAGGTATTTGTAGTTTGAAAGGCATTATTTAATTGTTCATTTTGGGTTGAGCAAATATTTTTAAATGGAAAATAAGTTTTAATTTGTTGTTATGATTTATATCGTGACAAATATGTTGGTTATGATTAAGACTTGGAACCTCTTTAAGGATCAGTTTTGGTGTTTTAATTTAATTAATTGTTTGGGGTGGAATTCAATGGTGCAACCTTGCAAATGTAATCTGAGTTTTCTCTTTATGTTATGGTTTTCTCTGTTAAGTGTTGTCAATGTGGGAACTGTTTTGGTCTGTGAAACCTTGTTCCAGAGGCTTGTTATTTAGAGTGTTATTCTCCTCTTGATTATGCTTTTGAGCATTATTGGTGTTATGTTTGGAAGGGTTGAACGGGTTTGTAAGACTTTTGATTATGAGTAATTCTGAGAGGGTTAATGCCTCGTGTCTCTAGTTTTTGGTTTTATGCCTTATTTGTGCTAGTTCAACCCTTGCATGCTTTGAGATATGTTAGGGGTCATAGGGAGAGTGGCTCTTCGTGGGCGTCAGCGCCTCGGAATGAGGAAGGGCTTAGGATAACCCACGAAAGAGTAGTTAAACAAGTGATAACCTAAACAATAGAATTTAGGGGGTGGGTAGTAAAACACACAAGATAATTAAAACTGGATTCCTCGTCTATGCATTAGGGCTACCATAGACTAGTGATAGACTGAGAAGGCCATGGACGGAAAAGTCATAGTCTCATCTTCATGAGAGATTATTGGCTCCGCATTAGCTACTCTATGGTGCTGGCGCCTCAGTTAGGAGGAAGGGCCAAGAGATCCAAAGATGGGTGTCGGCGCCTCAGTTGGAGGAAGGGCTAGGAGAATCTCATGAGAGCTATGTGATGACACTCTCCACTTGACACCCTTGTGATTTGTTTATAGTTGCCTCTGGATATTGTATCTTTATGTTGTTTCTGATTCTTGTGAATTTGGTTTATGATCGCTATTTAGTTTCTTGAACAATTGGTGATACTTTGTTTAATTGTGATGAGTTTCCTAGTTTTAACTTATGTGATTTTTTGATCATTGATGGTTGCTCATTGTATGCCTTGAGTTGTACTTGTTTTTGTACTATGTTGTTGTTGAGTCGGTTTGATATTCATGGTCAGGTTCTCTTCCTCATCACCTCTGAGCACGGGGGGTGAGTTACTTCTAATTTCACATGGTTGGGTGGAATGTGCTCCGCACCCATTGGGTTCCCCATCAGCATCTTGTCTTCTCAGCATTTCCACAGTTGGAGTTGTACCAGTGTTCACTTCTTATTTCAGATTTATTTGTTCTTGTATCAATCCCTATGTTGGGAAATTCAATGTAATTCAATTATCAAGAGATTGTAATGTAACATTAAAAAGATGATGTAATAGTTAGGATCATTTGTATCTTTATTAAGAGATTTATCATGGATATATTATGTAATTTTTATTATTCTTGCATCATGGTTTTGGATGTATCCTTATTCATGGTTATTTTAATATAAATAATATTGTTGTAATCTTTATCTTTATTTCCGTTTAGTTGTTGCGATGTAACCTCACGTGCCCAAAGAACTAAGTGTGTTAATGCTATGTAATATGCTATGTGGTTATGGTTTAATGTTATTGCATGTTTAGTTTAATTGTTTTTAAAAAAAAATTATTTGCTATGTGTGTGTTCTCTGGGGTTTGCACGATGGGCATTACACAAGTGCACTTAGGAACACAACAATAATTGAATTAGTATCGCATTAAGATATAAATTATAAAGCAATGCATTACATTAATTAAAATGTTTCTACTCTATTTTGCTTCATTTCCAAAGTAAAACATATTCAATACTATTCAACTTTTCATAATTTAAATAAACACTTTCATTTATCTCCACACCAAAACACCATCATATTAATTATTATTCTACCAGGCACATCAAAACATGTAACAAATCCACACAAAACTAAAAGTAATTTGCATCAGGATTGAGAGGTGACATCCTTCCCCACTAGGAAGAGACATCGACTTGATGTCTTAGTACAAATCCACACAATAAAAATTGAAGCATCAGTGTATCATAAGTCTCTAAAAGAAAGAAAAGAAAAATATGCTAAGATCTCAAATGAGGAAAATCTCTATCAATGTCTGCAGCATTCTCCCAAGTGGCATTATCCTCTGAGTATTGGTTCCACTAGACCCTATACTGCATAATGTCCTTGTTCTGCAACTTAACATTGCACTCTTCCAATATCCTGATGGGATCCACTTGCATCACTCCTGGGTCATGTACCTGCAACATGTGTAATTCAAGAATATGAGGTACATCTAGATGATAGGGCTTAATCATTGGGACATGAAAAACATTATGGATCTAGGATAGAGCTGGTGGCAAAGCAAGCCTATAAGCAACCGGAGTAATCACCTCCAAGACATCAAAAGGCCCAAAAAACCTACGAGAAAGCTTAGAGTTCTTTCCAAAAGAGATTGAACTCTTATGCGGATGAACTCTCAAAAAGACCTTGTCTCCTGTAGAGAATTGTTTGAAAGCTCTATTCTTATTTGCAAGACTTTTCTGTCAATCTGAAGCTTGGTTAAGCTTCTCTTTGATAAGCTTCATTTGGTTTTCCATTTCCCTCAACATTTCAGGACCAATCACAATCTTATCCTCAACCATGTCCCAACTGATGGGTGTTCGACATTTACGTCCATATAGAGCCTCAAATGGTGCCATACCCAAAGAGGCATGGTAGGAGTTGTTGTATGCAAACTCCACCAATGGAAAATACTCCTCCCATTTGTGTTGTTGCTCCATACAATACATTCAGAGGAGATCCTCCACAATATGGTTCACCCTCTTAGACTGACCATCAGTCTAAGGATGATATGTTGAGCTGAAATTCAATTTAGTTCCCAGGGAAGAATTTAGAGTAGTCCAAAATCTAGAAGTCATCTGAGTGTCACGATCGGAAATGATCACCTCTGGCACTCCATGCAGTTAGAAGATTTCCTTTACAAATTTCCTCCCCAAAACCATTGAACCATCCTTGAGGTTCCCAGGAATGAAATGGGTTACCTTAGTTAATTTATCCACCACAACTGGGATGGTATCATGTCGATTCCTATACATCAACAATCCCTATATAAAGTCCATAGCTATCACCTACCACTAATATTTTGGCACCCTATGAGGATATAAAAGTCATGCTAGATGTATATGTTCAATCTTAACTTGCTGGCATTCCAAACATCAGCCAATAAATGAAGTAACATCTCTTTTGAGTCCTGGCCAGAAATATAGAGGCTTGAGTCCCTCAACCATTTTAGTCACACCAGGGTGTCTTGAGTAAGGTGCATTATGGAATTCCTCTAGCACCAACTCTCTCAACCCTACAGAGTGAGGAATATACATGCATCCCTAGAACATCAAGATTCCATCAGACTCAAATACATATCTAGTAAATCTATGATCTAAAGGATCCTACTCTAAGGCTTGTTTCACCCTTTCATACTGCTCATCCCTGGGTAAATCCTGAACTACTTACTCTCTGAAATTAGAATTTATGGTAACCATGGCTGCGAGATGTCTCCTCCTACTCAAGGCATCTTCTACCCTATTTTCCTTCCTTTTGATGTACTCAATGCCAAAGTCATATTCACTCAAAAATTCCAACCATCGCCTCTGACAAGCATTTAGGTTGGGTTGAGTAAAGATGTACTATAATCCAACATGATCTATTTTTAAATAAAAGGGCTTACCTAAGAGATAGTGTCTCCACATCTGAAGGGCATGAACTATGGCTACCAACTCTAAATCATGTGGTACATAATTTAACTCATGTTGCTTCAACTTTCTTGATTCATATGCCACCACTTGTCCTTCCTACATGAGAATGTCTCCTACCCCTTCTCCTGATGCATCAGCAATAACTGTGAAATGACCATTCAGATTAGGCACAACTAGAATAGGTGCAAAAGTAAGCTTCTCTTTTAGCAACTAAAAATATTTTTCACACCTGTCACTCCACTCAAATTTATTTCCCTTCTTCTAGAGTACACTAATGGGCACTGCTATTGTTGAGAACCCTTGCACAAATCTCCTATAATAACCTGCAAGTCCCATAAAGCTTCAGACTTCTGAAACATTCTGCAGTGCTGGCCAATCTAAGATTTCCTTAATCTTATCTGGGTCCACAGCTATCCCTTATGCTAAAATAGCATATCCCAAATAATACACCTTAGATCAGAAAAAGGTACATTTGGACATTTTCCCATATAAGTTATGTTCCCTCAACCATTGCAATATTATCCTCAAATGCTTCTCATGCTCTTACTCTGACTTGTAATATGTCAAGATATCGTCAAGGAAGATTCAAACAAAGTTATCTAAGCATTCCCAAAAAACACTATTCATTAGATTCATGAAGGCTATAGGGGCATTAGTTAGTCCGAACGGTAGCACTGTGTATTCGTAGTGCTCATACCTTGTCCTGAATGCAGTCTTGTGAATATCTTCATCCTTTAACCTCAACTAATGGTACCCCAATCTCATATCTATTTTAGAGAATACCTTGGCATATTTTAACTAGTCAAACAAATCATCAATATGGGGAAGAATGTATTTATTCTTGATAGTAACCTTGTTAAGCATCATGTAATCAATGCATAACTGTAAGGTCCCATCTTTCTTCTTTACAAATATAATAGGAGCTCCCCAGGGCAACACACTTGGTCTAATGAAACCTTGTTTCAGCAATTCCTCCAATTGGGCTTTTAGCTCATATAACTCCATTGTGTTCATCCTATACGGGGCTTTGGACTAACATTCTACACCTGGTATCAAATCAATTGAAAAATCAAATACACGCTTAGGCGGTAGCTCAATTATCTCTCTCCAGGAAAAACATCCTCAAATTCTTTTAGAATAGGATGATCATCAACTAATGATTCTATCTCATCAAGGTCCTGGACCTTCATTGGATAAATAGTGCATCCCTTTTGGCTTTCCTTGTTTAATTACATGGCTGAGACTTGCCTAAGTTCTAGAGACCTTTTAACACCACAAATCTCCACATGATTACCATGGTCATCAAGACACCTTATTGATTTCTCCACGAAATCCACAAGGGCCTTATGTTCAGAAAGCTAATTTATCCCTAAAATCACAGCATAAGATCCTAATGGTGCTACATAAAAATTAACTTGCGTTTTGAGACTAGGGAGTTCAAGTTCACTACAAAATAGGCATTTCTCTACCTTCCTCTCTACCTGGTTCCCATACTGAACTTTCTATGAATTTTCCATATAGCCCAGTATAACTGATAATTTAGATACAACATGAGGATCCACAAAACTATTAGTGGCACCAATTTCAATCAAAATAGAAACAGTATTTCCAAAGAGTTTACCCGATAGTTGGTAGGAGTGGATTGGTAATCTGCTTAGCAATTGTCAATTGCCACATGGATATGATGTTGATTCCTGTTATTCTTTGTATTAACCCTTTGAGGGCACACACTGGCATAATGCTCACCACCACAAGTATAACATCCCCCATGAGGTGCCTTAGGCCTGACAGAAAAATCCCTCCTGTTATTGTCATTCTTTTTATTGAAATTAGCCCTCTTATTGTTATTATGGTTTCCATCGTTAGATTCTGAGGACTACCACTCCTTTTCAAATTTTTGATCTACCTATTATTATTTGCTTGGTTACCCTAATTGCTCTGATTTTCTTGGTTATTGTTTCCTTGGCAATTTCCTTGGAATTTCTTATTGCCATAATTGGCTTCCTTGCTTTTCTTGTAGTTTCCAACCTCATGCATTTTATGTTTCTGTAAAAGTGCCAATTCAAAGGCTTCATCCATGGTAGTGGGTCTATGCATATCCACATCATTTCCAATTTGAGGCCTAAGCCCCATAATGAATTTTCATATACGAAACCTCTCACCATGCTGGTACTGAGGTATGTACTTAAACAAGTGAGAGAATTTCTCCCAATACTTTGTTATTGTCATTCCTCCTTGAATGAGGACCTAAAATTTTGTTATTTTCTTATCAAAATAAGATTGTGTAAGCCACCTCTTTGTGAAAATATGCAAAAATTGTTCCCATGTCACCTTGCCAGGAAAAAATTGTTTATCAGCCCTTTCATTCTCCCACCATGTAGCAACTTCACCTGTGAGCTGGTAGGATCCCCATTCTGCTTTAGTTTCCTCATATAGGTTTCAAAGGGAAAAATATCTTTCCATTTCAATAATCCATTATTTTTCCCCATCACCAAAGGATTTACCATCAAAATTGGGTGGCACCACCTTCTTCAGGTCCTTACCCAATTCCTCAGCTACCTTAGTTAGCTTACTTTGATTACTTTCAGTTTCAGGGTTTTTTCCATTTGGTTCATTTGTGATGTTTTCACTTTCACTAGGTTCAGACCTTGTTGGCTTAGTTTGTCTTTCCTCCTCAAGGTTATCAATCCTGGCCTCTTTCCTACTTAAGATGGCCAAAATCTGATCCAACTTATCTTTGGGTTAACCACGGGATCCTCCTCCCCGTTGCCGTTGATAATACCTACCCTCCATTCGGGTTACCCTAGCAAAACATAACATCAAGCGTAATTAGGCATAGGTCCTAGAGTTTAACCTTGATTCTCTGATACCAAAATGTAACGCTCGAAATTTGATGTTCATCTAGCTACATAATTTACCAAACTTAATACATTCCAAGTATGTTAAAAATAAAGGATGCATAGATCAAGATCTTCCCATAATTTCTCAAAAGGAAAATTAAGTAATTAATTTCATTCCATGGATTCAAAAGAAGTATTCCATTAAAAATTATCATTACAATGATATATATATGTAAATGCCAGCTGCATATCAATGAGTTTCCATAAATTCATTCAAGTTTCATTTACATCAAAAACTTTCAATCAACACATCTATTTCAATGTTACATTAGAACTTTCTTTCAAATACATCTATTTCAATGTCACAATACTAAATTAAAATAAAATTACATTTACAAGTGGGCTTTACAAGCCATTCAAAATAATACATGAATACATTTATAGCATATAAATCTCTAAACCTCAATTGTCGTGACACCACTAGTCTTGTTGCAAGCTAGGGCCAAGAGTGTGATTAAGGAACATTTTATGCCCAACCATGAAGTACACTACTTCCCTAGGTTTCTCCCTAACTTGAAGAAATCCCTAGCCCTGCACGAGGAGCCTAGAAACCTAAAACAACATAGGAGGGAACTCTCGATGAAATCCTGATGCCTATATGCATTCATAGCATGAGAATCAAAAATTTCTTGCAAATAGGAGGTGGCAGAGACCTATATTCATTTAGTTCTAGGCTTTTAATTCCATCTATTTCAATGGTGCAGGTGCTTGGCCAATCATAAATAAAACAAATCATGGTTTTGGAAAAGGTTAAACTACCATCTATGTGGGTCCACCTTTGGCATCCCATCCTGGAAGTTTCTCAAAATACAATGAATAATGCATGTCCCATCTAAGTTCTCATTCAATTACACACATTTCAAATTCCAAGGAATTTCATCATTTCCAATGTTCATACAAAGATTATCAAAGTAACTTTTCATACATATACTCAAAATGAGATATTTTTCCACATATTTTCTATTGAAAGTTACCGTGCAGTTTAAAATCAATCCAAGTTCAAGTTTCAAAGTGATTTGATCAAAGTATGTAGTTTTGATAGATTAAGAAAAAAAAAAGGTACTCTTTTCAGCCTAAAAAGTATGAGGTAAAACATAGCTCACATATTACTTTCTTGTATAATAGGAATATAGAAACAATCTATATGAAAAAGAATTATAAATTAAGTTTAAAGAAAAATAAGCAATTACGTACATGTTTATCTTCAGCTTTATGTATAGTTGTTTCACTGAGTTTTCCAAATAATGTATGGTAATTCATTTGGTCCTTCTTTGTTGAGGTATTAAAACAACTTGAGAAAAGAAAAACAACATAAATATTTGATTTGTTTGTGAATACAAGTTTTCTACTGCTCACAGGTTTATTTTAGTGCATATATGTATATGTTATACTCCTTCAAACTGCTTGGTTAAGAGATCTTAATTCCCAGATTTGTTCAAGTATGTATCATAAATAAATATATATACATATATACTCATATAGATTTATGTATATATAATTATAAACTTATAAACCATGATACATATAAACTCTACTATATTTTCTGTATCATGCCATTGACATTATTTATTGTCTCCTAAAGAGATTAGTGATCCATTGATATCTGTAATTGTGCAAATATATATATATATATATATATATAAATGTTTATATTTATCCTCAAATTTTCCCAAAGAATTCAACATAGAATTTCACATAATACGCAAGTCACATGAAAAACGCAATTGAAAGATCTTTGAACAGTTTTGAGAAAACAAAGTAAATATAGTATTTAGGGATTACTCCCCCCACCCTATTATGGGAAGGCACTGCATGTCGAAGGTAGTGCTTCCCCCATACGCCGTGGCATGTGGATGGAGCGCTGTCTCCCACAACACCGCCCTTCCCTTATGGGGAGGGCACAGTTGGGGAGAGTCCTCGGCCCCCCCTTCACTTAACAAAACATTTATTAAACAAACTTTGATTCCAATAAAAAGTAAACTAAAAATTGTTCAATCATAAATTCATTTTTGTATTATGGCTAAAGTAATCCAAATTTATTTGCCAATGTATATTTATGTAATATATTTATATTTATATATATATACACATAGAGAAATTATGTGTGCATATATATATAAGTATATATATTTATTTATTTTCAGAGCTTATGTGAAAAGAACGAACAATCTGGAATGAAATAATAAGCTACAGTTCACAAAGGAGAAAATCCCCAATCTGAAAGGGATTAAATTATGAAAATTCTTTCAATGCACTCAAGGGAATGAAATATTTTCTCAGATTTTCATAGTTTTTGCATACAATTCAAACACTTTGCATTCAAATTCTTTGAAAGTATTTTCATATTTCAACAAGATTTGTAGAAAAGAATGGAAAACCTAGATATTACAATTCCAGTTGGAGATGCTCTTCAGACAACTTCTTTCATCTACCCTTGTTCAATCCAATTTTTCTGAATAAGCTTCTTCTCTTTCCTTCTTTCTAGTTGCTTTTCCAACTCTTTATTTTCCTACTATCCTCCAAGGAACAATTCTCAACTCACTATTTTATTGATTCAACATCTTCTTGGCAGCCATTAAAGCAAAGATTGCTGAGTTTAATTTTTTCAAGAATCATTTCAAGAACTGTTAGCTTCTCGAGAACTCTTTTTTCCCTTTTAAAAAATACTTTTCCTTTCCATTTCTACACTAATCTTGAATTGGATTTTAATAATAATAATAATTTTCAATTTAAATGCATGTAAATCCCCTTTTGAAAATATTTACTCAATAATAAAATAAATATCTTATAACTAATGGTTAACATACTCACTCCAGGACTAACACAAATTAAAAGAAGAATAGAATGCATGAGTATTTAAATTAAAAATCTATAATTAACATTAATTAAAACTTAATCTTTTATTTTATCATGCTTTCATTTCATCATTTATTTAATTTGCAAATAATTCAAAACAAACACACAAAAATTAGACATTCCTCAAAGCAGTCTATATGAAACTAAGTGTGTGTGTGTGTGTGTGATCGAGAGGTCTTCCTGCTTTTTCCTATCAACATGCTAACCTCCTCTCCTTAATCACACCCTTGGTCTTGGACTTCCTACAACTCAAGTGCACTCAAGCACACAACAATAATTTAATTAGTATCACATTAAGATATAAATAAAGCAATGCATTACATTAATTAAAATGTTTCTACTCTAGTTTGCTTCATTTCCAAAGTAAAACATATTCAATACTATTGAAATTTTCATAATTTAAATAAACACTTTCATTTATCTCCACACCAAAACACCATCATATTAATTATTATTCTACTATGCACATCAAAACATGTAACAAATCCACACAAAACCAAAAGTAATCTGCATCAGGATTGAGATGTGACAAGGCATGATGACAGAAGATGGATGAGAGAATAGTGGATCTGCTGGTGAATTGAGTGCCTGATTCATGATGGGTTTTTCAAGAGCTTTCTGGAAAGGTATTGTGCAGGCCCAAAGGATGTACATCATGCCCAAAAATGAATTATATTCACCTTCAGGTGTTTTAAGGTTTATTAGTTAAACCCTAGGTCATTTGCAGTCATGGTATTTGAACATATCTTCTATTTTTGATAGTGACGTGTTTGGCAGTTGTAGGAAGCTTAAGTAATGACTTAATCCCTTTTTGTTCGTCCCTTGACTGGCCCCTCACTTCTTGGAAATTGGTTGGAAATGTTCTTAAGGGTTATCGGTAATGACAAGATTATTTTAGTGAGACTCACCTAGGAGTCTCTTTGACAGCTCGATTATACCATAAATTTGACAATTCTATATCAGCGAGAGAATGGGACATGTCTCTTCAACATAGCAATAGCAACACTATGGATATTTATTGATAAGACAATACAGTGTTGGGAAGAGTTTCATCCATGTCTCTTCAATACATCGATAGCTATCTTATTAGTGAGACATTGATGTATCGGAAAGAGTTTGAGAGAAGTCTCCCCAATGGAGTGATAAGGAGTATGGAAGTTTTGTCAATGAGACTATATGGCATTGGTGAGACTTTTGTAAATGTTTCCCAACATGGCGATGTGAAGATAGTGGTCGAGTGGGACCAAGTCATAATGATGTGGGTGACTATGATGACAAAGAGAACATGTGGCATAATGAGATTGGATGAACTGTAATCCACATCCTTTTTGTGGATTACAATGCAGCCACATGGCGATGAAGAGGATTGGTGATGTCATATATGGTCTTCGTCGACATGATAGATTGGTTTCGACGAGATATTGAAGGATGTCTCGCTGACGAATCACTAACCCTTTCATTAGTGATACATTGTCATATCGCCAAGACCTTGAAGAAGGTCTCTTTGATAGGGCGATAGGAATGTGTGGTGCTATGTGGGACTTGGATGTGACGATGGATAACAAATGGTAATGGATGATTGTTGGATATGTCATTTCACATCAATTTTGTGAATGAAGTGGTGGCAACATGGAATAAAAATGGCATATGGGCCCATGCACTCAAAGGAAATTCTCATTGGTGAGAATGGTGGACATTGATGTGACTATAATGGATGTCCCAACATCAAAGCGATATGTTAGATCGACAATGGAGATTTGGCAACTATTTATTGAATGGTTTTGATTTAAAGATACAACAACAAATGAGGATCATAGGATTAGGGAATGAAAGGAATAGATCGACAGTTAGAGTTCAAACAGAGATATCTAAAATGGCTAACTCCATGTGAACAAGGTTTCAACTAGAAACTAACACTAAGAAGAGATTTGATTAGTCCAACAGCTCCCAAATTGAATGAAGATTTGATCTTGTAGGCATCGAAATAGATTACACAATTGATTGAGATAAAAATCAAATCAAAGGATCAGAAGAGAGCATTAAACAATCAAACTTTAGGATTCAACAAGGAGAACAAATGAAAATTCTCTAAAATTGAATTTAATGTTGTATGGCTCAATGTAGGGCATGGTGATATATGATAAACCTTATCAGATGTCCTTACAATGTTGTGTGGCTCAATGAACTGGTAGCCTATTGGTGAAGCTAATGAATATGGGAAACCCTTATATGATTCTAGGGCTGATTTGGATGATGATATGGATCCCCAGGTATTAATTGTAGTTTGGTGAAAACATAAGACAATTAGGCATACTGTGTGGCTGGAAGTGTGTTGCAGAAAGGGAGAGAGTAGTCTATAAGTGCACTATTTGTTGAATAGTGAGAAGTACAACTAAGAGTGTACAACAGAGAAGTGTGTAGAGCAAAATTATGTGCTACTAAGAGTGTAGCTACAAAACAGAGCGTAAGTTGCAATAAGTGCAACAAAGTATTGTGTGTATTGATGAATATTAGGTTTATGTAGGACCAATCGTATGTATATTTGAACTTGTAATTTTTCAAGAGGTTTGTAGCCTCCATTTTCCTTGATTTGTAGCTTAGAGTAAGGTGTAGTAGCATCCTTGAAGTTGTAGCTTCTAAACATGGAGTTGTTGCTTCCTTGGGTTGCAGCACTAAACATTGTAACTGAACTTCATTGACTGTGAGGTTGGATTAGGACAATAGATCCTAGTAGTATTTCTCAGCATGGTTTTTCCCATCTTGGGTTTTCCATGTATACCCAGTGTTATGTGTTGATATCTCTTATGTTCTTGCGGTTATTATATTTGTTCATGTTTCAATTTGCACATCTGGGTTTAGAATTTAATCTGCAAAATTCTTCAAGAACTGAAAGTTTTAATATCTACTGATTTAGCCCCCTCTCAGTAGATCATTGTGTTCTAACAATTGGTATTAGAACCCTAGGTTACCAAGGAGAATCTTAATCAACTTGGGTAGATCTTGGATAAGAAAACACAATGGTATGTCAGGAAGGTTCAAGCAAGACACCTAGATTTGATGGAAAAAACTATGCTAAATGGAGCTCTCTGATGAAAGGATACTTAATTTCGCTTGGACTTGATGTTTGGATGTTAGTGAAGACCAAATATATTCCTCCTACTGATGCTGCAATGAAGAAAGACTATGATAATAATGAGAAATCTTGGTTCACTATCATGAATAACTTGTCTGATTATGTGCATAGAAAGGTTATTCATAGTGAAACTACTTATGATGTTTGGGAAAAGCTAAGTAAGATATATGAAGGAAATTCCATGGTGAAAATGGAAAAGCTACAAATACTGAGAGCTACATTTGAAAGCTTGCAAATGATTGAAGAAGAAAAAATTGTAGATTATCTTTTAAAAGTTGATGATATAGTGAATGCTATGAAGGGATATGGTGTAGATCTAAAAGAAGAAGATGTTGTGTTGAAAGTTCTTAGGTCTATGACAACTAAGTCTAATGCCAAAAAAAAATTCATTGAAGAAGGAAGACAAATTGATAAGCTCACTCTAGATGAGTTACATGGTATATTTACTACTTATTAGATGAGAATGCCAAGTACTGAATCATCTAGGAGAGAAGTTGCATTTAAGATTGTCAAGAAAGAAAAAGATGGAGATGATATGAAAGACAAAGCTCCTGTTATTGCATTTGATCATGCAGAAGCTAACGAGGAAGAAGAAAACTTCATAAGAAAACTAAGGAGATGATCCATCAAATATAAAGGAAAAATCCCTTTCAAGTGTTTTAATTGTGGTAGAATAGGCCATTTTACTTTAAAATTTCCTTATGGTAAAGAAGACAGTTCCAACCAAGAAGAAGATAGCAAAAAGAAGAAAATGACTTATCCAAAAAGGAAGAACTTTGGAAAGAAGAAGATTCTATACATCAATGAATAATGTGAAGCATTTGATGCTAGTGATAGTTGATAATAGGATCAAGATCATGCTCTTGTAATGAGAGAAGATAGAAGAGATTTTCTATTTGTGGCTAAAGAAACTAAGGATGAAGAAGATGCATAGATTGATGATTCACTTGAAGAAGAAGAGGAGGGAGTTATTAATCTTGAAGGAGAATTAATCAGTGCTCTCGAAGACATTGATGAGTTAAGAGATAAATATGATGATTTTAAGAAGGAAAATAAGAAATGGAAAAAAGAATGCTAAAATGGAGATTGATAGAGTAACTCAAGAACTTGAGGAATCTAATAAGGTGATAGTTGGTCTAAAAGTTCATGTAGAAGAACTCAAAAGTGTTGAAGATGTTATGAAATCTAAATTGCAATCAGAGATGGATAAATGCTCAAAATTTGAGGCATAAATAGTTTCCCTAACAAAAGAATTGGAGAGAACTAATAAGCAGATCAATAAAGGTTTGAAGTTAAAAGGTGCTACTAATATTCTATTTTATCTACTATGTACGTAAAAACTAAATAATAAAGAGAAATTAGGCTTAGGACTTGAAAAGGGAAAATTTTCATTTATTGATGCTTCTACAAAGCTCTATTAAAGATTCAAAGTAGAAGAAAAATAAGTCCCTTATGGTGAAAGGTCTGACAAAGGAGAAACCTCTATGAACATAAAGAATTCATCTACAACTGAGAAATCCATTAAAAAGAATGAACCATTTGAAGAAAATAAAGTTAATAGGTTGATTCCTGATCAACTAAAGAAGAATTAGAATACCAAGAGAATAGAAAATAATTGTTTCACAAGAGTACACTATCCAAAGTGACCTAGACAAAGAAGATTTCCCTATCTAGCAGAAGGAAACTCCATGATTAGGTACTCATCATATTTTAATGGGTGTTACTATACCTGTAACAATTTTGGTCATAGGGCTAGAGAGTGTAAATTTATTTCAAGGAGAAATAAAAATTTCCTAAGAAACAATCCACTTGCTCTGTTAGTTGATATGAATTTAGTTTGTTTCAATTGTAATAATTTTGGTCATATAGCTAGAAATTGTAGAGAAAACTTTTTAAAACCTAATTCTCGATCTAAGAAGAAGAAAAACACACCTCCCAAAGCTAAAAAGAAAATTGAGGTTCTTGAGGAAAAGGAAGAAAAGGTTGAAAACACAACATTGCATGCAAAGGAACACGATCTATGGATAATTGATAATGGCTGCTCCAAACACATGATTGCAAATAAAAAGAAATTCATTAAGATTGAAATGAGAAAAGGAGGTTCAGTAAGCCTAGGTGATAATACTACTATTAAGATTCATGGTAAAGGAATTATGAGCATAGATGGGAAGAACAAAACTAAAGACATTCTATATGTGGGAGGTCTAAAACATAATCTTCTTAGTGTCAGCCAAATGTGTGATAATGGATACAAAGTTGTATTTGATTCTGAAGCCTGCAAGATAAGATTAAATGGTAAAACAATTGATAAAGGGATAAGGACTGATAATAATCACTATAATTTGTGTGAAATGGAAGGACAAACATGTCTAATTAGCCAAGCAGATGAGAGTTGATTGTGGCATAAAAGACTCAGACATGTGAACTTTGAAAATTTGGTAAAGATTAGTTCAAAAGGTATGGTAAGAAATATGCCTAAGATTGTAAATCCTAAAAATATAATCTATAAAGGATGCCAACAAGGAAAACAAACAAAATTCAAGTTTCCCACAAAGTATTATTCTACTACGAAGCCCTCAAAGATAATTCATACTGATCTATGTTGTATAATTGGGACAAGGGTGTTTCAAGGAGAAAGATATTTCATGTTTCTGATTGATGATTATACAAGAATGGAATATGTCACATTTTTGAAGGAGAAGGTTGAGGTGTTTGAAGCATTTAAAGGTTATAAGAAGTTGGTAGAAAATGAGACTGGGAGAATAATCAAATGTCTCAGGTCACACAAAGGTGGAGAATTTATGTTGAGTGAATTCATGGAATATTGTGAAGGTAATGGAATCAAAGGCCAGTATTCAACTCCAAGAACACCACAAAAAAATGGTGTGGTAGAGAGAAGAAACAAAATTGTGAAGATGGCTAGAGCCATGTTGAATGAAGCAAAATCAGTAGATACTTTTTCGAAAGAAGCAGTACAAACTATTGTACACATTCAAAATAGAGAACTTATAAGATTTAACAATGGTAGAATGACATATGAATTGTGGTTTAGTAGGCCCACATCAGTCAAGCATCTCAAAGTATTTGGCAATAAATGCTATATTAAGAGAGAAGATGAAAATTTAGGAAGTTTTGAGTAAAGATGTGATGAAGGGATATTTTTGGGGTATTCTAGTCAAGAAAAGATTATAAGTGTTATAATAAGATATTTAATAGAATTTGATGCAAGGTAGGGTGGTTTTAGACTCAATTCAATTGATAACAACCAGTTCCCAAGGTCACAAACACATTTAAGGGTAACTCCCTATGGTAAGCCACCTATTGGCTTGTAGCCTAGGAGACATAGTTATTCAACTATATCTCCCTCTAATGAACCCTTCACCACTTGATGAAAACACTTTTAGGAACCCAACATGTAGTTATACAACATATCAAACCCTTGCTTAGGGTTTTTTTGGATCAAAACACCAAAATCTGACCTACAATGTTGCTTCTAGACCTAATTAGGCCCCTTTTCCAAAGGAGTTCATTTAATTACCTTCACACAAACTTGAAACTCTTCATGGGAATTTCCTATCAGTCACCAAATTACTAAATCCACCTTTAGATTCTTCCAATTACTTCAATTTTGTGTTGTCCTACACAAAAACCAGTGATTTTAGGCTTGTCACTTAAACTTGACAAACTAGGGTTTGAGAAAAAATACCTCTAACAATCTCAAAATGCATAGTTACTAGGCCCATTCCACCAAAAATCAAAGAAAACCTATAGTGGAATGGCCTACAAACTTATTTTTACTTCAAAATCCTTAAAAACCATAGCTATATAAACAACCTTCAGAAAATCAGTAATTTCTCACACCAAACTTAATGAAATTCTCACCAAAATGGTTCAAAAGAAATATTATTCAATTCATTTTGAGATTTCACAAGTTTCTCATCAATTATTGACTGTATACAATCATATAGATTTAGGAAACACAAGATTTAGTAGAAAATATAGTAAATTCACCCAAAAATAGAGTAAAATTGTATTACCACTTCAAAATCTCCAACAACCAAATTTAATCGAATGTCTAAGAGGACTTTTTATCATGGCACAAGATTCATCCAATGGCTACAATAGAAATTCAAAAGTCTTGACTGTTCACATTCCAACTTCTACCAAAAATGCACTTAAATAGAGCAACTTTGCAAGATTGCAAGATTAGTTGCAATTATTGACACCACACACCTAACACTACTAAAAACATTATTTACATCAAATTATGGTCATCTTGACCTTATTACAAACATTAGAATATCTTGAGTCACCTAGAACCCTACCTACATAAGCAAAAATCAAAAATGTGTAAAGGTACTCCTACACCATTCAACTAAGGAGGAAAAATTTTCATCCTCCGGATGAAATGAGATCTCCGATAGATGTGCCATGTTTTTTTATGTCTCCTTCACTTATCCATTTGTAATATTCAATGGGAAAACCTTTCCATTTAACTAAGTATTCATTGTAGACCTTCTTCCTTGTTCTTTTGACCTCCCTTGCATCAACAATGATTTCAAGCTTCATGGGCTGACTAGGAGGGGGATCTCTGACACCCTTGAAAGGAAACAATTCAACAACATTGAAGATATGAGATATAGCAACCCCTAGAGGTAATTCAATTTCATAGGCATTTTGGCCAAACTTATGCACTATCTTGCAATGTCCTATCCTTTTCATCATTAGTTTACTATATTTACACTTTGGAAGCCCCTATTTTCTAAGATGAGCTAGTACTAGATCACCCATTGTGTATTGCACATCCTTCCTTCTCAAATCTTCTCTTTCTTTGTATTTCTCCACACTCTTCTTCAAGTTTTCTCTAACCTGATCATGAATGGCTTTCATGGCTTTTGCAAAGTCTTCACTAGTTACACTCTTCTTCTCCATATCTCCCAATTCTTCGAGCTCATAAACATCTCTAGGATTCATCCCATAGACCACCTAAAAAGGGATCTTCCCTATGCTTTTGTTCACTGAGTCATTGTAAGCATACTCTACTTGAGGAAGAACAACATCCCATGCTTCTCCATGCTCTTTGGTCAGACATATCAATAGATTACCAAGTGACATGTTAAAAACTTCTATTTGGCCATCCATTTGTGGATGGTATGTTGAGATAAATTGAAAATTTTTGCCTAAACTTTTCCATAAGCTCCTTAAAAAATGACCTATAAACTTTGAGTCTTTGTCAGAAACAATGGTTAAGGGTAGACCATGAATCCTAACAACTTCTTGGAAAAAAAAAACCAACAATATGTGTTGCATCATTGGTGCTCTTACATGCAATAAAGTGTTCCATTTTACTAAATCTATCTACCACCACAAAAATACTATCATTTCCACTTTTTGTTTTTGGAAGTCCTAAAAAAAATCCATACTAATAGACTCCCATGGTCGGTTAGGGACTGGTAAAGGTTGATACAAACCAAGATTTAAAATTGTTCCTTTTTCCCTTTCACAAATCACACATCCTTCAACAAACCTCTGTATGGTAGCATCCATCTTAGGCCAATAATAGAACATTTTGACCTACTCCAAGGTCTTTTCAATCCTAAAATGACCTCTCAAACTTCCACTATGCTTCTCCTTCACCAAAATTTCTCTCATGGAGCACTTGGGTATACACAATTGGGCTCCTTTAAATAATAAACCATTTTTCAAAACATAATCTGCATATTCTCTATGAAAACTACCCTAAGACTAATTGCAAACAATAAAAGTGGAATCATCATCACATGCATACATACCTTTAAGGGAACCAATACCCATTCTTTGTAGTTGCATCTCTTGTAGCAACATTTTTCTTCTACTAAGAGCATCAACAAATTTGTTTGCTTGATCTTTTTTGTGCTTAATAGAAAAGGAATATGCCTGCAAGTACTCCATCCATTTCATATGTTTACGACTTAACTTGTCCTAGCTATTCAAATAGCTCAATGCATGGTTGTTAGTAAACACCAAAAATTCCTTCGGCAATAAGTAATGTCTCCATTTTTTAAGAGATTGAACCATAGCATAGAGTTCTAAATCATAAGAAGAGTACCTTTTCTTGGCATCATTGATTTTTTCACTGAAGAATGCTATTGGTTTTCCATATTGACTCAAAACTAACCCTATTGCTGATCTGCTTGCATCACACTCCATTGTAAAAACCTTGTCAAAATCAGGAAGAGTTAGAATTGGCATTTGATCCACTCTTTATTTCAGGTATTCAAAGCTTCTATCTACATTTGCAGTCCATACAAACTTATTCCTTTTCACTCCCTTGATTGTATCAATCATTGTTGCAACAATATGACTAAAGTTTTTAATGAATTTTCTGTAGAAGCTAGCCAGTCCATGGAAACTTTTGACTTATCCCACTAAAGTTTGTGTAGCCTAGTTAAGTATGGAAACAACTTTTGTAGGATCCATCCTTAATGTACCCTATGATATTACAAAACCAAGATAGATTATCTCTTTCTTCATGAACTCACATTTTTTTAGGTTGATCATTAGCTTTTCTTCATTGAGCTTGTTCAAGAATTTTTCTAGATGATCCAAGTGATCTTCTTTTCTTTTTATATGCATAAGGATTTCATCAAGATAGAATACCACAAATTTTCCTTTGAAGCTCTGCAACACCTCATTCATTAGTCTCATGAAGGTACTAGGAGTGTTTGACAGTCCAAATGGCATCACAAGCCATTCATACAAGCCCTCATTGTTTTAAAAGTTGTTTTCCATTCATCACTTTCCCTAATCCTTATGTGATGGTAACCACCCTTTAAATCTATCTTAGAAAAGAATCTAGAACCATCTAAACTATTGATTAAGTCCTCCACTCTAGCAATAGGAAATCTATACCTTATTGTAATTTAGTTTATTGCTCTTGAATCAGTTCATAATTTCCAAACTCCATCCTTCTTTTGACCCAAAATTATTGGTACAATATAGGGATTTAGGCTTTCTCTGATCATGCCTTTGTCTAGTAGCTCTTGGATCTTCTTCTTTATCTCATTTTGTTGAGGAGTCATCTTGTGTCCACACTGATTGCAGTTATTAAACCTTCCTGAGAAGGCATTAGAACCCCTTCCTCATCCACTAAATATGCATCTCTCTCTTGGTCTCCTACCTCTGAAAGTTCCTCTAGTTCCTCCACTTGATTCTTGAGCATTGCTTTGTTCATTTTGTCCCCTTTGAGAAGATCTTCCTCTAGGGTTACCTCTGCCCCTGAAACTCTTACCTTTTTCCCCTAGATTTCTTTTCCAACCTTTTCCTTATCTTCTCTTCATCCTTTTTAGCTATTTGAAAGCACTCCTCTATTTTCCTAGGAGTGGTTAAATTGATTTCATCTTGAATTGTAGACCTTAATCCACTCAAATATCTGGCCACTTTCTCTTCTCATTCTCCATATGCCTTGACCTTATGGAAAATTTATGAAATTCCTTAGTGTAAGAAGTCACATCCATCTCCTTTTGTTTTAAACTTTGTAATCTCCTATAAATTTGAATCTCATAATCAACAGGTAAGAATTGAATCTTTACCTTTAACACCATCTATTACCATGAATTAATCTTGGGATTATTCTTCTTTATTCTCTCTTCTTGGATGTAATTCCACCACATTAGTGATGGTCCCTTCAATTTTTTTTTAGAAAACTTAACCTTCTTGTCTTTAGGTACATCCTTATACTCAAAATAATTATCTAGAGCATCAATCCACTCAATGGCCTCTTCTCCATCCATTTTACCCCCATACATTGGTATTTCAATCTTCACATCTTGAACCTCACCCATTTTAGCCTTGAGAACTTTCAGAAATTTATTTTCTTCAGTTCCCAACTCCTCTTGGGATTCTTTTGGAGGGTTTTCTCCTACACCCTCTACCTCATCTTTAGGGTCACTTATCTCAACCGGACCCTTACCTCTCTTTTCTTTTTTCTCTAGTGCTTCCATCCTTTCCAACATGGATTCTTGCTCTCTTAGGGACCTAAGTTCCCTAGCAACCACTGATCCACCTTTAGGTGGCATATTGGATGCTCTAACTTAAATCTTCTTTCTTGAATCTCACAATACTTTCTCCAATAGATATTGAGCCTCAACTTTGATACCACCTAATGCAAGGAAGGGTTTTTTTAGACTCAATTCAACTTATTACAACTGGTTCCCAAGGTCTCAAACACCTTTAAGGGTAACTCCCTTTGGTAAGCCACCTATTAGTTTGTATCCTAGGAGACACAATTATTCAACTATATCTCCCTCTAATGAACCCTTCACCACTTGATGAACACACATTAAGAAACTGAACATGTAGTTACACAACATATCAAAACCTTAAACACAACATATAAAACCCTTGCTTAGGGTTGTTTTGGATCAACACACCAAAATATGACTTGCAACACTACTTCTAGGAATAATTAGGCCTCTTTTCCAAAGGAGTTCATTGAATTACCTCTAGAAAAACCTAAAAATCTTCATGGAAATATCCTACCAGTCACCAAACTATTGAATCCACCTTTAGATTCTTCCAATTACTTCAATTTTGTGTTGTCCTACACACAAACCAGTGATTTCATGCTTGTCACTTAAACTTGACAAACTATGGTTCAAGCAAAAACACCTCTAACAACTCCACTCTACCGTGATAACCTAACAATCTCAAAACACATACCTAATGAGCCCATTCCACAAAAAATTAGAGAAAACCTATGGTGGAATGGCCTACAAACTCATTTTTACTTCAAAACCCTTAAAAACCCTAGCTATACAAACAACCTACAAAAAATCAATAATTTCTAACACCAAAATTAATGAAATTCTCTCCAAAATGGTTCAAAAGAAATCTTATTTGATTCACTATCAGAGTTCACAAGTTTCTCATTAATTACTGACTATATACAGAATCATATAGATTTAGGAAACACAAGATTTATTAGAAAAATAGTAAATTCACCCAAAATCAAAGTAAAATTGTATTACCACTTCAAAATCTCCAATAGCCAAACTGCCTCGAATGTCTCAAAGGAATTTTTAACATGTTACAAGCTTCACCCAATGGCCACAATAGAAATTCAAAAGTCTTGACTATTCACATTCCAAATTCTACCAAAAATGCACTTAGAGAACCTTTGCAAAATTGCAAGATTAGTTGTAATTATTGACACCACACGCCTAACACTACTAAACAAAATTATTTGCATCACATTATGGTCATCTTGACCTTATTACAAACATGAAAATGTGTTGAGTCACCTAGACCCCTAGCTACATAAGCAAAAATCCAAAATTTGTAAAGGTGATCCTACACCAGAATTGTAGAGAGTGTACATGTTAGGTTTGATGAAAGTGAAAATCAAGGTAAGCCTAGCAGAATTAATGTTGAAAGAGAATTAGATGATGAGGATATAGGTGAAGAAGAAGAAGAATAAGAAGAATAGAAAGAAGAGAATGAGCAAGAGGTTGAACGTGCTCTTGTAAAATATGTGCAAAAGTATCATCCTCTAGATCAAATAACTAGTGATAAGAATGAAGGTGTGCAAACTAAAAGAATACATGCAAAGAAGAAGGAACAAGTGAACATTTCCCTCTTATCACAAATTGAACCAAAAAGCTTTGATGAATATAGTAAAGAAGAAAGTTCGATAAAAGTAACAGAAGAGGAACTCAATCAGATTGAAAAGAAAAAAAACATGGAAATTGGTTCCTACACCATCAAGCAAGAATGTAATTGGCACTAAATGGGTGTTCATAAATAAGTTGAATGAAGATGGAGATGTGGTCATAAAAAAGCAATGTTAGTGTGGAAAGGATATGCAAAAGTAGAAAGAATTTATTTTGAAGAAACATTTGCTCCAATTGCACGATTAGAAGCTATTAGGGTGTTTCTTGCATTTTCAATGTATAAAGGTTTTAAAGTATATCAAATGGATGTGAGATCTACATTTTTAAATGGAAACCTTGAAGAGGAAGTATACATTGAGTATCCAGAAGGTTTTTAGCTATCAGACAATGGTGATTATGTTTTCTTATTCAGAAAAGCATTGTATGGTCTGAAGCAAGCCCCAAAGGCTTGGTATTCAAGGTTGGATCAATATCTAAAAAAACAAGGATTCAAGAAAGGTTGTGTTGATAGTAATATGTATCTCAAATCTAAAGGTAAGAAAATGATCATTGTTGTAGTGTATGTAGATGATATTATATTTTGTTGTAGCAGTGATGTAATGTGAAAAATATTTGCTACAAACATGCAAGATGAGTTTGAATGTCCATGTTAGGAGAACTCAATTTTTTTCTTAGTTTGCAAATTACACAAATTGATAAAGGTATTTTTTATATCACAGACCAAGTATGCAAAATAATGCTTAAAAATTTTGGCATGGGGGATTGTAAACCAATCAATACTCCCATGGTTACTAGTTGCAAGTTGAGTAAATCAGATGAGTTTCCTGATGTAAATCAAACTTTGTATAGATCAATGATTGGAATTATACTATATTTAACTACATCTAGGCCTAATATAATGCAAGTAGTTTGTATGGTAGCTAGGTTTCAAGTAGAACCAAAATAATCACATGTAAATTTAGTAAAGAGAATCTTTAGATACATCAAAACTACTGTTGACTATGGTTTATGGTATCCCAAAGGAAAATATTTCACATTAATAGCATACACAGATGTTGATTGGGCAGGAAGTGTGGATGACAGAAATAGTACTAGTGGTAGGGCTTTCTTTTTGGGCAACAAATTAGTTTCCTAGATGAGTAAAATGCAAGAGTCTGTCACTCTTTTTGCAGTAGAAGAAAAATATGTTTAGCAATTTCATTTTGCACTCAAGTCTTATGGATGAAGCAAAGATTAAAGGACATCAAGGTAGAGTACAGTGAACCTATATTGATTCTTTGTGACAACTCAAGTGCCATTAATATATCAAAGAATCTAGTGGTGCACTCCAGAACAAAGAATTTATCAATCAAGTATCACTTCATCAGAGAAAAGGTTGCAGATAAGGAAGTCAACATGGAGCATATTCCAACAAAGGAACAAGTGGCTGATATATTTACAAAACCTCTTCCTATAGAATAGTTTGAATACATGAGGTAGAAGCTAGGAGTAGTTTTTCCCACCACATTTCACCAACCATTAGTGATAGGGAATTTATCCAAGGGTAGCTTCATTGATCACTTCTTTAACCTTGGTTAAGAATAATGTGATCAAATCATGTAAAATCTAGTTTTACAATTTTTAACGATTTGATGGTTGTAGATTTTGTGAATATTGGAGTATTTCCTCAGGCGGAGTGTACCATTTTTCATTGTTGTCAAAGGGGGAGAACTGTGATTGAAAATAGAACCATGATGAGAAGAGAAGAGATGTATGTCATAGTGGGAGTTGTGTTACAGTGTGTATAATCAAACTGGTGTAGAGCTTCAATGGTATCTGATTGAGCAAATAGAGTTTTTCCATCAATTCCAAAGGGGGGGATTGTTGGAATATATTGTCATTGATGTTAAAAGGAAATTAGAAGAGAAGTTTATTGACCCTATGTATATGTGCATATTGCTATCATTGATGTCAAAAGTGCAAATTAGGCAAAGGAGTTTGTTGGCATGATCATAGAAGATGGATGAGAGAGCAATGGATTTGATGGCGAATTGAGTGGCTAATTCATGATGGGTTTTTTGAGAGATTTCCAAAAATGTATTATGTAGGCCTAGACGATGTATATCAGACCCATAAATGAATTATATTCGCCTTCAGGTGTTTTAGGGTTTATCAATTAAACCCTAGGTCATTTGTAGTCATGGTATTTGAGCATATCTTCTATTTTTTATGGTGATTTCTATTTGGTAGTTGCAGGAAACTTAAGTAATGACTTAAGCCATTTATGTTCATCCTGTGACTGGCCCCTAACTTCTTGGAAATTGTTTGGTGGTTTTCTTAAGGGTTATCAGCATGACCAGAGTATTTCGGTGAGACTTTCCCAAGAGTCTCTCTGACAACCCGATGGATATACCATTGATGTGATAGTTCTATATCAGCGAGACAATGGGCTATATATCTTCGACATAGCGATGGAGGTACTATGGAGATTTATGAATGATGTAATACAGTTTTGGGAAGAGATTCATCCATGTCTCTTCAATAGACTGATAGTTATCTTATCAGCCAAAGTTTGGGAGAAGTTTCCTTGATGGAGTGATAAGGAGTATGGAAGTGTCGTCGATGAGATTGTATAGAGTCAGTGAGACTTTTGTAAATGTCTCTCTAACATGGAAATGTGAAGGAAGTGGTTGAGTGGTACCAATTCATAATAACATGGGTGACTATGATGAAGAAGCAGATGCATGGAATAACGAGATTGGATGAACTGTCATCCACATCCTTGTTGTGGATTACAATGCAGCCACATGGCGATGAAGTGGATTGGTGATGTCATAAATTTTCTTCAACAACATGATAGAGTGGTGTTAGTGGGACATTGAAGGATGTCTCCTCGACAAACTGATGACCCTTTCATCGATGAGACATTGGTGTATTGCAAAGACCTTAAAGAATTTCACGTAGATAGGGCAATAGGAGTGTGTGGTACTAAGTGGGACCCAAATGTGACGATGGCTAATAGACGACAATGGATGATTGCTTGATATGTCATTTCGCATTGGTGTTGCAAATGACGTGGCAACAACATGGAAGAAAAATGGCATATAGGACCATGCACTCAAAGGTGATTCTCATTGGTGAGAATGATAGACATCAATGAGACTATAATGGATGTCCTAGACATAGAGTGATATGTTAAATAGACAATTGAGATTTGGAAACCATTTATCGAATGGTTGTGATTTAATGATATGACTGTAAATCAGGATCACAAGATCAAGGCATGAAAGGAATAGATCAATAGTTTGAGTTGAAACATAGAAATCTAAAACAACTAACTCCATGTGAATAGAGTCTCAGCTGGAAACTGACACTGAGTAGAGAGTTAATTGGTCAAAGTACTCCTAAAAACCAATTGAGTGAAGATTTGATCTTGTAGGAAGAAAAATAGATTTTAGAAGTGATTGAGATCAAAATTAGATCAAAGGATTAGAAGAGAGTATTAAATGCACAATCAAACTTTAGGATTTGATAGTGAGAACAAAGGAAAATTCTCTGAAATTGAATTTAATGTTGTATGGATCGATGCAGGGCATGGTGATATATATTTGATAAACCTTATCAGATGTCTTTATGCTGGTGTGTGGCTTGATGAACTAGTAGCATGTTGGTGAAGCTAATGAATAAGGGAAACCCTTATATGATGCTAGGTCTGATTTGGGAGATGATATGGATCCCAAGGTAGTAACTATAGTTTGGTGAAAATGTAAGACAATTAGGTATGGTCTGTCAATGCAAGTGTGTTGCAGAAAGGGAGGGAGAAGAATGTAAGTGGACTATGTGTTGAACAAAGAGAAGTACAACTGAGAGTGTAGAGCAGAGAAATGTGTAGAGAAGCAGTATGTGCTACTATGATTGCAGCTACAGTAGCAGAGTGTAAATTGCAATAAGTGGAACAAAGTATTGTGTGTATTCATGCATCTTAGGTTTATGTAGGACCATTGATATGCATATTTGAACCTGTAATTTTTCAAGAGGTTGTAGCCTCCATTTGCACTGAGTTTTAGCTTAGAATAGGGTGTAGTAGCATCCTTGAATTTGTAGCTTCTAAACAGGTAGTTTTTAATTCCTTGGGTTGCAACCCTAAACATTGTAACTAAACTTCATTGACTGTGAGGCTAGACTAGGACCATAGATCCTAGTAGCATTTCTCACTGTGGTTATTCCCATCTTGGGTTTTCCATGTATATTCAGTGTTATGTGTTGGTCTCTCTTGTGTTCTTGTGGTTATTATATTTTTTCATTTTTCAATATGCATATCTGAGTTTAGGATTGAATTTGCAATTTTTTTTAGGAATCGAAAGTTTTAATATCTACTAATTCACCCCCTCTTAGTAGATCATTGTGTTCTAACATCATATGCCCCTCTGGGTGATTTTGTCCCGTTATAGCTTTTAAACTACTTTTTATAGTGTTAAATTCTTTGTTTTTGTGTTTCAAATGATTGTTGTTAGTTTTATTTTTATTTTGCAAAGCTTTTGTTACATTCATTTAATTTCATTTAGTTTATCTTCATTGCATCTTTCATTTCATTCATTGTCCCTTGTATGAGATTTTATACTTGGTGTCCAATTGCTAATACTATAGTGAGACAAAGTTTGAGACTCATGTTATCCCACAATAGCACAATCATCATGGATCTTGGTTTATCTAGCTCTTTCACTACTAGTTTTGACACTAGTACACTAGGTATGGACCATACCCTTAACAACTGTTTTCCTTTAAATAGTTTGATGCATGTTGAAACAATGGTTGCTAGTATTCCACAAGAAAACATAATCAAAATCCATGAAGATCTAGAAAACCTACAAAATCAAATAAGTATTGAGAATATTTCAACCACTACTATCCCTACTATAGATAGCATACACTGCATGATTGAAACTAAAGAAGGAGTTGACCTTGTGCATAACATAGTTCATATTTTTGGAAAATATCTTACCTCAACTACTAGTTGTGCTTTAACATAGAATAATGTCACAATCCAAGGAGGAGTTCAAATTCTTCCTCTCACAACAATTTCCTCTATTCCTACCTATACCAACTCTCAAGTTAAAGAAACAATGCAACCTACTAGTAATGTGATTCCTTCCTTGGGTAATTCCACTAGCATCCCTAGTACCTTTGTCGCATCACCCATCATATCTCCTACCAATTTACCTCCTATAAGCATCCCATTCACTTTCCCCTCAAACACATCTACACCTCTACCTTATTCGCCTCCATCTCAAAATGCAAACAATGACCCTATCATAAACCAACTCTTGCAAACCGTTTCATCCCTTCAAAAGCAAGTTTTCACCATAAACCCAAATAAAAATGGCCCACCTACATATTATGTAAAAATAAGTCCCTTTTCCTTTGAGTTATTGAAAAAGCTAATGCCATAAGGTATAGAAGTGCCCATATTCGATAAATATGGGGGGAAAGGAGATCCCTCTAACCATGTTTTCACTTATGCTGCCTTATGTAGTGACTTTATTCTTGATGATAAAATCTTAGCTAATATTTTCCCTAGATATTTGAAGGATAACACCTTAAAATGGTTTTCTTCATTACTGAACAACTCAATTCATTCATTCAATGAACTTTTTGAGGCATTTATCAACCATTTCCAAGTTCATATGACTCCCAAAATGACCTTGGCAGATTTGATGAAATGTAAGTAGAAAGAAGAGGAAATGATTGTCGGCTTTGTTTCATGCTATCAATCACTTTATTCCCAAATCAATGTAAAGTTTCTCGATCCTCACCTTGAAAAGATGTTCATAGATAATTTTTAAAGTAAGATACAAGATAAGCTTACTATGATGAAATTCCCCTCCTTCATGTAGTTAAGTACTGCCCTCCGTGATTATCAAAACTTGATTAGTACTCATGATGCAAAATCAACCTCTAGCTGAACTAAGAAGTCTATGTATACAAACCAAAAAAACTACCTTTTAAGAAATAGAATAAAGGTTTTCTTCAACTCAATCCCCCTCAACAAACAACCCAACATGTTGATACCCAAGTAGCTATTGTAAAAGTGATGATTCCCTCTCACTATGGGGACCCAAAAAAGGAAATTCACTCCCCTAATTGATACCCTTCATAACACAGTGTCACAACTCTTACAACATCAAATGATCACTTTTCCTCCCATTAAAACTCTCAACCTAATAAACCTTTTCCTCTGAGCTTTAGATCAAATTCTTATTGACATTATCACTGAAAAATTGGACAAGATATGAAACATTGCAAGCATCTTAAACATCTTGTGCAATACCTCATTGATTCCAGTTGTCTTTTAATAGGTGTACGTGTTAATGATCAAGGGAATAAGTGCAGCAAAAATTTACAAATATTTACCAATCCCATTCCTAAACACAATATTTCTTTTGTCAAAGCTAGTGAAACTATAAAGAATGATGTGATGAATGTTGACATGGATGATGATAACATAGAACAAACTCCTATGGAAACTAGTCCTATGGATAGTATTGAAAAAGGTTTGATTTCATTGATTGAAAATCAACCTCGCCAGGTTCAAACTAAAAATCCTCTTGACATTGCTTTCTCATCTAAAGATATCATTAGAAATGCACCTGATGGTCCTCTTTACATATCCAGTTGAATCA
Source organism: Sequoia sempervirens (assembly GCA_007258455.2). Taxonomy (NCBI): domain Eukaryota; kingdom Viridiplantae; phylum Streptophyta; class Pinopsida; order Cupressales; family Cupressaceae; genus Sequoia; species Sequoia sempervirens. Next base: position 508,349,643 of record VDFB02281492.1, read on the forward strand.
ATGACAAACCCACTAATGGGATATTAATTGATCCTGTATGTGGAGAGAATGTGATCACCAAGGAATTCTTACTTGTGCATTAGCTTTATCAAGAAACATATGATAAACCAAAATCGTGGATAAAGAAACACAATGGTTTCACTTTCCCTACGATGGGATCGATCACCTTACCTATGCAAATAGGACCACAAATACTAGGTTTTTTCATTCTCCATTATCTCGACGTTGGATAAATTCCATGTGAAGCTTGGTCACCCATGGTTATGCTCTATGGAATTTTTCCCATCGCTTTTGCATAAATGCTTAAAGTTTCCCTTTAACAATGAAATCTTTACTGTGCATAATAGTGGCTTTAACCCATTGTCTTCCCATGGAAACTTTTCATTAAATTTATGTTTGCTAAGCCTATGGAACTTATAAAACCTCTAGAAGATTTCTTTTTCAAATCCTATCAGAACTTCAAAGAAAAATTAATAGAAAAACTATCCCTTCAAAACATACCTCAACCCACGACTAAGCCTACTATACTTGACAAAACCATGATAGAACCTAAAGACATTCCAAACAACCAAGACCCACCTAAGATAGGTTCTTTGCCTATTTCCTACTAGACACCAAGAGATAATGAAAATAATTCCATCAGACCTCCTAGGATAAAACAGGTTTATAAAGTTAAAGAGAAAGTGGTTGAACAACCTTCCATGGTTCCTTTCATTCCTCCCCTTAGGGAAGAAAAAAAACCTATGGTTAATAAACCCAATCCTACACAAATGCAACTTGAAAGTCGATAAAAGAAATAGAAGTGCTAGAGAGTGTAGAAATAGATGTCATTCTCTTGCTCAAAGGTTAAACAAAGAAACAAACCAAGAAAATCAAGATCCAAACCTAGCTGAAGCAAGGCGCAATGAGTCTCCCTTGTTGCAACAAAAAGATACTATACCACAACCACATCTGGATTCAAACCCTTCTTTGGACATTATAATTATACCTCCTATTGTAATTAAATTAGATGATGATGATGAGGTTGCTAATATTGATGAGGAATTTCATAATGAATTAAATACATTATTTTCCTCTTCTATGAGATTAAAAGATAATTCTCCTAGGAGTGTTGAACATGGTGATAACCCTAGTTTGGCACTCGATATTGTACCTTTGGCTAGTTTCCTGCCTTCTCTATATGATGAAAATGATTGGGATGTAGATGAACTCCTAATAGGTTTACTCACATGTTCTTAACTAGTATTTTTCATATTCTTTTTGTGATTGCATGTGTGTAATGTGATCCCCCATGATGTTCTATTTGGTGTATCTCTCTCTCTTTGTGAAATTCCTCTATTTGTACCTACATTCTTCTCTATGTCGTAAATCTTTTACCTTTTCATTTATCTTTTCTTTGTCTAGTTTTTTCCTTTTGGGGATGATAAAAGGTGTTGAGACATTCATGTCTCATCCATGTTGACTCAAAAGAGTTTTTTCTTTGTCTTATGTTTTCCTTTTGGGGATGATGCAAGGTTTCAAGACATTCATGTCTCTTCCATGTTGACCCAAAAGGTTTCTCTTTGTTTTCACTCTCTTAGTGTCATTCTTCCTATTTTATGAGTATTTGAGGAATGATGATAGTTCTGAACTCTCCAAAAACATTATAGTAGGAAAATATTGACCTTGAATCTATGGATCCCTCATGTGTTTGGAATTTTTATTTTTGGGGGAAACCCCTCTTCGATTTTTATGACATAGCTTTATTTGGAAACATATGACTTAGCATAGGGATTTCCAAGTTAGTTGTCATGTCTTCTTTATTGTTAGCATTTATCATTTGCTACTTTAAAGTAATTTCTCACAACATGGTGTTTAGCAATTTCTTTAAAGTGGGGGCATACATTGGCATTATTCTTTTGCACTTAATTCTTCATGGTGTAGTCTTAGATTACTTCATGTGATTTGTCTTTTGATTGTGGATGACATTAGGTACAATGTACTTCAAGCATGTGATCTCTCTTAGCATATTATATTCCTCTTAGTGGCTTGTTTCAACACACTGCATCCCCTAAGTTGTGAATCTTTTTTTCTTTGACTGGTCCTCTCTTGGAGACATTAGGGATGATTTCCCCTAAGGTAAGACCTTACATGAACTAAGCAAGACTCCTTTAAATGTTCTTGACATTATTTTTGCATTTACAATTTATGTTATATGGCCACCTTGCATAACAAACTTTTCATGCCTGTGGAGCCATCTTGTTTGGTCATGAGTTCCAAGCATACAAAGTTTTGTTGGCCTCATGAAGCTCAAATTTCATTTTTGTGTGGCGCCTTATCAAAGTTATCAGTAGGTATAACTTTGGTATGGTTGGATAGGAATCCAAATCGATGCATGACTTTTGCATAGCCACTTGCTTGTGTGTGAGAGTGCATATCGGTCGCATGTGTATGTGTCTCACCTCTTTGGAAACTCACCCAACAGACAACTTGATTTTTTTTCCTCAAATTGAGTGTGCATTTTTTCAGAGAAACAACTTAGATCTGATCCACATTACAATGGACAAATGGTCGAAGCTTGATCCCCCCCTTTTTTGTTTAGATTTTCCTTTATGACTTTTTTAATGTATGCTTGTGTGTTGTGGCTTCTCCTTATATCATTTTACATGTGTGTTCTCTTGTGCTTATGTTTGTTCGCCATAGGATCTTGACCCTAGGGACTTCATCACCCCTCTCAATCATCATTATCCTATCTTACTAGCATTGGTACACTGGGACCCCTCTTGATGTGAGTTTGTCTACTTTAGTGTGAGTTTGAAGAAATTTCCTCCTCTCACTAAAGTGGGGGCTAGATGTAATGATGAAAAATGTACTCCTTGACATTTTCACACTTGTTTGGTCCCTCCTTGTTAGATTGAGCTTAATATCGCCTTGATTTAGTGTTGTATTGTGTTTAACACATTCACATTAGGTATTGGGCCCTTGTAAAGTAAATGGACTTAATGGAACCTTATTTTAGTTGTTGTAAAGTGTTGTACCACACTTTCACACTAATATAAGGTTTTCATTATTAATTGGGCTTCTTTATGCCTTAGTTGGCCTTATTTTGCATCCACAAGCCTTAATTAATACATCTTTTTGAGGATAATCCTGACATAAACCAACATCCAATCGTAATTCATGTTTTTTTGGATTGTATGACCTAGATTTAGTGATCTAGGACTCATATGCCACCTTGGGCATATGAGTCCCACCTAAGTTTTGGGTCCCAATCTAGATTTCACATGATTCTAAGCATTCTTGAAAAATGTGTCCCATAGCTAAACCTAATGAGAATCATATGCCACTTCTATCGTATGAGTGTCATGTGGCCCAAAATCAAAATTAATTCAATTTTTTGTGGGATTTTATCCTCCTAGACCTGATTTTGACATGTAGTGTTGTAATTTTAGGAAATTTTTGCATAAAAACATATAAATACAAGGTTATTTCACTCATTTTTCACCTAGCAAGTTGAATGAGCATCATTATAGCAAATTTTAGTTCACAAGAGAATTCAAGTGTTTACAAGAGCATTCAAGAGCCTTCAAGAGTTGCTTATCAAGTGTTTTTAAGCACCATTAAATTATGATGCATCATATCAAAGTCATCAATCATCACATTTTTCTTTTGAGCTAACATTTATGATGTAGGCTTTCATGATTCAAGCTAGCATTCAATTCAAGATCTATCAAATTCAAGCAAGAGTCAAGATATGCATCCATTAGAGCCACTTCATACATGTTTGTAGGACTTTATTGCTATGGTTTGGTGAGTTGCAACATTACATTTTATTCAGTCATCATTCATTACAAGGTTTTATTACCATAATGGGGTTTGACCAAGGAAAACCCCTTTCTACTAGAAAAACAACAATTTTCCATCTCTTTAGTGTGTGATTTGTATTGTTAGATTGAAGGAATATTGAAGAGAAAAATTGGAAAAAAAAATTCAAGTTGCAAAGTTTTCCAAGTTGTCACCTTGCATAGAATATCATTGGAAGTCATCTACAAAGAAAATTTTTGTATTTTAGATCCAAAAACTAGGTTGAGAGGATTGAGCAAAGATTAAAGAGTAGATTCAGGTCCTATTTTTTAGAAAAGTCAAATTGGACTAATACACCACTTATAGTGTATGACTCCCATTACAATGAAGTTCATAGATTTCAAGAGTTCTTGACTTTCCTTTGCCAGATTTCTATTCATACCCAGAAACCCTAATTTGGGACTGAATCACCTAGACTAGCGTATGCGACCCAACATGAATTAATTTCAACATTTTCAACAATTAAAGTCTTCAATCAAGCCAATTTTACAAGTTTCTATGTGCACACCTCTGATCTCTCAGCTTTCTATTCTAATTTGCATGCATTCCTAGGTCATTTACTGAAGTTTTACATTGCATTAGGTCTTAACATTAGATCTTGCATATGATTAGTCTTTCCAAGACCTAGCTTGGTGGTGAAACCCTCTTTAGTCATTATTCATACCCTAGAACACCCCTATTGTAGATCTCTTTCTCCTCCTTATCTTTAGATTGAGATCTCTAGGATTTCCTTGAGTGTAATGGTTGTGAAATGGGAAGGGTTTGATTCCCCTTGTTCATTCCATCTTCCAAAATGGTGGAACACTATTTTGACCATTAAAGTTAGGTCGACCCAAAATAGACCTAAATAGAAAATCTTCGAGTGTACATGTAATTCACCAAATGTGTGACCTTAAAGCTCAATCTCCCATTGAATTCCCATTCAACTAGAATTTATTAACTTATCTTCATCATCAAGAAACAAAATAATTATTCATGAAGTGTGGAATCACCCACACAAATACACTATACAAAAGATAACTATGATATAGAGAGTTGAATAGTGTTATTCATATCTTTCTGGAAACTTTACAAAATGTCACAAAAATTTGAATAATGTTGTATCTGATAGACTCAAAAGTATAGTTAGAATTGTAGAAGATTATACCAACATGTAGTGAAGTGTGGATCCAAAAACTAATGCACTGAACCACAAAACTATCGAAGGAAATACTTAGTCAATTTCTTGATAAACCATACTTTTCTAATCAATTTGTACTCTAAAGAGGTCACCACCAATAATTCCACACTATGTTAGGATAATCATAACATTGTTGGCATCAATGAAAAAACTGGATCAAATAATAAATACACCTCATTCTCATGTTTCCTAGCAACATCACCAATGAAAGACTTCCTACTTCCAACAGATGTCTCTACCCATCCAACATGAACATCTTCTCACTACACATTACCACAAGGTAAAGGGAAAAAACCACCAAAGAATAGGTTATACACATATTTTCCAACAAGAGCTTCAAGTTTCTAAAACATAACCATCTCCATAAAGATCCATAATCATGAGCTTCCAATTCCCAAAATAGATATTACTTTTATAGTATCCATGACTTCCAATCTCACAAATTTGAAAATAAAGTTAGCTCATACAATAGTCATTGGTGCTGCAAAATCCTTCCAACAACCTCCAATTCATTATAAAAAATTATCACAATCTTGTCAAGATAAGAAAGAAAAAATAATGAATACCCAAAACCTAGTTAACCTTAAGCTCTAATACCAAATGATGAGTAATAAATAGATTCAATATAGATTGTTGAGAAATTCAATCTCTATCTAAATATGAATTCAAAGAATGAGATACAAATATTAGACTACATGAGAATTTGAAACTTATATGCAAATTTGAAAATTATGTTACCTTATATGGAAATACCATGATTAGATCTATCTTCTTTATGATGTCAAAAAATAGCCAACATATAATGCTTTTAAACTCTACCTTATGTGAACTTATAACAAAAAATATATGAATAATAACATCACATTAAGATAGCAACAATGAGGCACACATCAGCAACACATAATCAACACATAACACAATATTTACATGGAGAAACTCTTGTAAAAAAAAAAATTCCACAAAGAAGAGAGGTCAAGTATGCATTATCATCAAATAAATGTGATTACAATACCACTTCCATTCTCCTCTTTTCCTCCCCCATGGCAGCACCTATGTACCTATGAACAACTTCCTTATGTCTCAACCTTTCTTTGTTCGTGCAAAGTAACACTACATTATACTATTCTATCAATTTCTACATCCAGGAGGTCGAATTTATAGACTTGTGAAGGAAACTAATGAACCAAACATGTGCCCAAAGATGAAACTTCATTACAAACATCCCCAACCTTTATATTACCTCCTCAAGATGTGAAAGTGTGAGATAAGAGGGTTTCACTATAGATGGGTCTCTTTGTTCTCAAGAGATCACCAGGAAATGAACTACCCTTTTCCAATTCAGCATAAACAAAATCAAGAAATAGTAAAGAAAATGTACACAAGTTATATTTTTAGAGAAGACTACTTTAGATCCCAAGGGAGTGAAGCTTCTAGGTTCTTTCCTCTGATAGAGGGACTTTCAGCCAAAAGATGGAAGCACAAACTCTAGAGGCCACTACAACGAGTTGTCAACCAAGTAGCACGTTAGCGTTATAGGCAACATAAATCTTAGGTGCTCAGGTGGGAAGAATGAAGTTTCACCTCTTAACTTAGATCTAAGGTCTTCTCAATAGAATAATTTTAAAAAAGTAGAAACTTAGAGTAAAGCACAAGGATAACTTGGAGAAAAATTACCTTCAACCAGACACTTCAGTCTTCACTACAAGCTCCGCTTTGCAACCTACATATAGAAGAACGCAAAGAAAAGGTTGGGGTTGTATAGGGGTATTCCTCATTCAGACCCCCATTTTGGTGTTGCCACCTCCACAAACAACCAAATAGGAAAGGAGTGTAAATGAAATAGACAAAGTAAGTGGAAAAAGCAAAACCCACTCTAGGAGTAGAACCCGTACCACTAAGTAATAAAGGAGAAAGTAGATAGAAAAGAGTAAGAGAGAGAGAGAGCTACCCATGAGACTAGACCCTCTTTGAAGCACATGAATGCACCGTTGCGTGCTTACTTGAGAGTTGTAGCTACTAGAAGGACCTTAGTCTAGCATGGCTTCACTTGTGAGAGTGTCGCTATCAAGAATGAAGAGAACTCAAGAGTGAAAAGTGAAGAGAGAGCTTGATTGAATGACTTGAACCCAAAAATGAGAGAAAAATGGGGGGTTCTATTGCATGCAAGGGTGGAAAAGGGTCGTTACATCCAAAATTTGACTATTAGGACACATGTCAAGAGAGTCAAGATTTTAAATTCGTCATTTCAAACTCAAAAAACTACCAGGACACTAGCAAGCCATGTAGACAGTGGCACACTACTTAGGCATCCAAGGCCTAGATTTTTGGGAAACATGTTGTTAGGATTTTGTTGCTCTACCATTGGTCCACATGGGGACATAATTATGAAATTATGACTCATGGTATTTTTGTCATAAACTCTCTAAGGTGTCATAAATGCTAGGAAAAAGTACAAAAATTTGGAATTGCCCCTATGTGCAATTCTACGATATTACATTTTTCTCCCACTTTAGTGGGCTCCATTTTGGGAAAAATAAGCCACGCTAAAGTAGAGAAGAAAATTTTATCCCAAATTCGAATTATATTGATTTGCATGCAAAGAAAAAAGGGACCTCAGAGGCCACCGAAGTTGAGCTAACTGATACCGTAGGTGGCCTAGCAACCAAGCTCAACAAACAATGAAAGATTGGTTGTGAGAAATCATGTAAAATTTTAACCTACAAAACTCAAATTTTAGGTCAATTTCAAAAATAAGAAGCTTCAATGAAAAGAAGAATTATCAAGAAAAATTAGTTGATTTGAAGGAAAAAAATGATCAAGAGGTGACTATATTCCCCCTCCTAAGTTTTCCCCTAGCTAAGTGGGGTAAATTCAAGAGAAACTGGGGATCCACAAACTCCAAGAAAAAGGGGTCCCGAGGGGCTTATATATAACTAGGTGGGCCCCTAGAAGGGTTATTTTTCACTATTCAATGTGAGCAAATTGTTGATTTTAATGATAGAAAAGTCAGAAAAATACTGAGTAGGAGGGAGTACGAGATGTTGAGACTGGAGAAATTGAGGGATGACATTACCAAGGGTCATGAGATCTCAAGACCTTATTTTTTGTGAATTCTAAATTTTTTTTAGGAATTTTTTCCATGTCTAGCTGCACAAGTGTCTTTTTTCAGCATTGTCATCTAAAAGATGCGTTGTTTTCTAGGTTTTATGCTAAGGTCCTATCCCTTCACTAGAATCTTTAAGGCTTCAATGGCAGATAGGGACACATGTGCGGCAAGTAGATGTTTGTGCAACACGCACAAGCCTTAGTGAATTTTTTGTTTTCAAATTAAAATTCCATGTTTTGATTTAGAATTTTTTCCACTTTTTTTAGGACTATCTTGAGATTTGGGAGCATCCCAATCAATTAGCTTATAGAATAGTTCATGAGTAGAGGGACCTCCTCACTGATGATGAGGTCACACCTTTGGATTAGGTCAATCTCTAGCATGCATTCATCATGCTAGATATGTGCTACCATGAGAGGTTACAGGGGGATGGATTGGGCTAATCGCTCAATGCATATCAAAGGCGGCCCCTAACATAGCTATTTATGGGATGGTTCTCAAGGATTAATGACAAGATTCCATGGGGAAACATGCCCACATTTTCAAGATAATAGCATTTCTAAGGACAAATTATGAGGAGAAGGGAGTGGAGATAGCACAGTTGATTATAGACATGACCATTCTCTGGGGGTAGTGTGACCTACTATGAGGGGAGTTGTGGAAGGTGCTTTATGAGTGAGATGTGGCCATAACAAGGGTCGACACTACTGAGTAGGCATGTGATTCCCTTAGTGTTGCCTCAATGACCTTGATAGGTAGTTGACAACAGTAATCTTAGTAGATCTTTAGTAGCTACGACAAGAGTTGACATAGGCATAGATGATGATATGTTTCATGAAGGGAGAGATTAGGGGGATGCAGGTATCTCTCTCCACATAATTCTCACACCAATCCTGATCCATGACCACTATGCAACCTCTACTTCGACCACAACAGTAGTAGCTAGAGCTAGAGGTCTCCAAGAGCCACACGTTGTAGCCATATGGACTCCACATTTTGTACAATAGTTTTTTAGCAAGAGATATATTTTTTGTAGATCATTTGTATAGGCATATATTCAGTAGCCACACATTTTTTATAGTAGTGGCCCGATACATGTATATGATATTTGATACATACATGTACATATATATATTGGTTTTGACATCATGGCATTGTTTATTTGGATGTGTATGCTTCTTTATCTTCATGTATGTTGATGCAACCGATATTATATGATTATATGGATGTATGTTTACATTAGATGCCAATATGATTTAATGAACACATATGGTTGTATGTTTATTAAATACAATGATGATCTAATTTTCTTAAAAGAAGTAATGCGATGCATGGATACACAACATAGTAAGACACATGTATGCATATTGTTCACACATCATAATGTATAGGAGCGAATTTGCACCCTTTACACAAATTCCCCTTTTACACATCCTCACCTTAGAAAACAAAATTTGAAGATGAAATTGCACATTAACAAGTTTCCTTCCTTCCACTTGGCATCTATCTATTGTGTCGATAAAAAAATATTTTTTGGGGATACTTGCATGGTGTGTAAACGACCACATAGTGTGCTTATGTCACTAATGTATTCTTGTGTCTAAAGTTGGCAGAGGCATTACACTTCCCATTGGGAATGGTTTGTAACATCCCTCTTTGACCAGTTGACCCTGAAAATGGAAGATTATCTCCCCTCTCCTTCAAATTCACCCATTCTTCACTCAAATCATGTTTTTTCCATCACTTCTTGCATTCTCAAGCATTCTCAGCCTTCATTTCACTCTCAACATTACTTCAACACTCCATTGTAGCAACAAAACTTTATAAACTCTATTAAGCAAGTGTGAAGCAGACCATTTTAGAAGGGGCTTGAGGTTTTGTAACACCTCCCTTCATCACAGTCGAGGTTGTGGTGATTGTTCAAGCACTATTTCTCCATCATTAGCTAGTGAGATCTTGGTTGAGATGGAAATTTTTTCATTCCTCTTCTTTATGATTTGGTTGAGTAGCTATATAATATTTTGTAGTGTTATTCATGTAATTCCTTTCTTTACGTCTTTATCATGAAATTTCTATATTGTTGCTATTTGGTTGTTCGTGGAGGTTGAAATACCAAAGAGGGGTTTGACTAAGGCCGACCCCTATACAGCCGCAACAAATTTCCCCTCTTTCTTATTTGTAGTTGGACGTGCATTTGGAGCTAACTAACGAATAGACACTTTTGTGAGGTTATCTTTATTGCATTAGTTCTAGTCTATTTAATTTATCATTTCAATATCTATTTTTCATACTTTCTCATTCTATTTTTACCATCTAGAATAAACTAGTTAGGTTGTTAGTAGGTCTTTTTGGTAGTTTTACTATATTCACTATTTTCTAGTCATGCAATGTTAGTGTGCCCGAGAGATGCCAACATGCCGCACTAACATCCCATAACTACGTTGTCATCCTTAGATAGAGAGTTTTCTAAGGCATAGAACCAACAAAAAAAAGAAAACTCACCTAGCCCAAACTAAATTTTGGACCTACAGAGTAATCTAAGGAATTTATAGTCCTCATCATTCTCATCCCTCATTTCAAACACCCCTTTAGAGTGAGGTAAGTTAGGGAAACCTCCCACTCTTTGCTTTTTGTGACCTAGGGCCTTGACATGGTTGGTCCCCCTATCTTACATTTTTGGTGAAGATGACGTGAACCAATGTCTGTTCATTCATTGGTGTTGAGGATTTTCCCTTGTACCTTATGATCATTCTGCCCCTAAGTGTTGTGAAGGTTTATGAGCATCACAACCCAGTCCACAACCTATGGGTATATTGTTAGGAGAAGTGTACACCTCCTTTCAATGGAGTAGATGAAGGTCACTACTGATTTTTCTACATGCCTTTTTGTTGGATCCTCCATTGGTCTTTCTACGTAGGAGTAGTTGTTGAGGGGTGAGGTAGGGGTCTTCAATGATAATAACCACATCCTCACTCCTCCTGCATCTCCTACAACATCATCATTGGATGAGTATGATGCCTTTCACATTCCTTTGGAGTATATTTATGTCCTTAAAGGAGTAGGTGACTTGGAAAACCACTTAGAAAAGGACTCAAAGATGGCTAGGGCCACTATGGTTATTCTCAAAATAAAATATATGGTTGGAAAAGATCTAATAGGCATAAAACTCTTCGCTAGTATCTCTAGTTTGACTAAAGCATGTGCTCCTCCAAACAATCCTAACATTGTAAAAGGGGCCACTTTCGAAGATCATGAGAGACAACTAGGAATGCCAATGCCACCCATGTCTATGTACATAGCCAATTTTGTCCCCTCGATCAACATGTCCTCTGCCTTCGATAGATCCATAGCTATCAAGGAAAATATATTGCCCTTGGGATTTAGCTTCACCCCTCCTATAACCTGTAGCAGCGGAGGTATTGGTGGGTTGAGTGTTGGGGGCTTTGGTGGTAGAAGTGGTGCTGGTAGAGGTGGTTTTGGTGGAAGCCATGGTGGTGGCTTCAGCAATGGTTCTAGTGGTGGTCACACCAGCGGTTCTGGAGGTGGCTCTAGTGGTGGTTCTAGACGAGGTCCCTCTAGCCTTGTGTCTTCTAATGTCCCTATTCTAAACACTCTTATTTAGAATAAGGGTAAGATGCAAAACTAGCTAGTGAGTCTCTCCCAGGACTTTTCCCAGCCTATCTTTCAACCCTTTTTCTAACATAGCCCATTATCAAAAGTGATTTTAAACACTCCCTTCCCCCAAGGAATGGAGATTCCTAAATTTAAAAAATATGGCGGCAAAGGGGACCCACAAACACATGTGTTTTCCTTTAATGCCCTATGTACAATTTTTTCCATTATGATGCATTAATTGGAAAACTATCCCCTAATCTCTTAAGGATACAAAACTCAAATGGTATTGTTCCTTACCTGATAATTCCATTTTCTCATTTGATGAACTTGTAAATCAATTCCTATGGAAATTCCAAGCTAACATTGGACTGAAGATGACCTTTTTAGATCTTGTGTGATGAAAGAAAGGCGATAATAAAAATATTACAAATTTTATAGCATGATACTAAGTGCTCTTTTCACAAATCTCATATCCATTGCTTGATTTTGATGTGCAGAAGGTGTTCATAGGGAACTTGCAAAGACCTTGATAGGAAAAAATTTCCCTTATGAAATACCCTTCTTTTGCACATTTGTGTTATGCATTATGAGAGTATTAACAAATGGTAGTTCTGTTTGGGGGATCCTCCTCGCGCTTCTATTTAGAAGGAAAGTCCATTGTATCGATTTCTATGAAAGGTAACGTTGTTGTGAATGTAGTATCTAGTACAACTAATAATGGCCTTAGGCACAACTAAAAGTTCACAAAGTTAGTAGAATCTTATTCTTCCATCTCATAGAAACTACTAAAGGATAAGATCATAACTCTGGAGAACCTTAAGCCTCTTAAAGAACTCTTCCCTACTTGGTACTATTTGAATACCTTATGTTAGTACCATCAAGTTAACATACATGATAATGAACATTTTATGTGCCTGCTTCATGAGATACAAGACTATATCGAGGATGGTACTATCCGTCTTGATGGACGTAAACAAAATACGAACAAAATGGTAGCAAAAGAGAATAGTGATCTACAGATATACATAGACCCATGTCTATCACATTTTTCCAACATGATTATAAATCCCTCTAATTCTACTACTCGTCATGAGGTATATGTTAACATGGTCATAATTGTTCCTACCATGCAACTTGCACCTAACTCTCTAGATGTGACATTCGCATCACCGGATTCACCCTCAAACAAGCCTTCTCCCCTAAATTCCTGCTTGCCTCAATGACAACATTCTGACGGGGGTCTTGGTCGACCCCGCGAGTCGAGTCAATGTCATTATAGAAAAGACGTTTTGGTTTAATTCATTACATAAAAAGGAGTATGAAGAAAAAAAATATACCATCTATACACATGATGGCCTTTGTCTAAATCCGTAAGTCTCAATAACTCTATTTGTCCTAGTAGGACCTAGGGTTGTAGACATAGTCTTTGACATTATCCCAAAGTTAGATTTCAGGATGAAGTTAGGCATACCCTGGCTATCTTCCATGAATGGAATCACCTCCGTTATCCACAAATGTTTAAAATTGTCCCATGAAAGTGCTATGCACATAGTGCATGACACTGGGTACAAGCCTTTGGTATCCCATGGGGGGATATTCATTAGACCACTTTTGGCTCACCAAAGTTAGTCTGCTTCCTCCTAAAACAAACCTACTTTACATAAAGTATGTGAAGTATAAAACTAGGGACAAGGGAAAGACAAAATTGGCTCTTCTAGTAGTACAGTAGCCGACTACATCCCCTCTTCAAAAAGGGAAAGAGAAGCCACCCTATCCTTGGGATGGCTCTCTTTCACTTTCTAGAGAAGAGTTTTGTATGAATATTCCTTGCTTTTATCCACTAAGTCTGATGATACCACCTTAGTGTAGACCTAATATCAGGCTATCAAACCTTCCTATTAAACCACCTAGACCTTGGTACTACTTGTATAGTAGAGGAAAAGGTCCCAATGGGAAATATTCTATGTCTTGACCTCTGTGGCCTCCTACTACTTCTACTCCCAAGGTAGTAAATAGGAAATGGCCCACTGTCAAGGCACTAGAGCTAACTCCCCTCATTGCTTCTCAAATTTCTCCTCCTACACCCATTTAGGAGCCTATCCGTCTGCTAGAAACAATTGTGGTGGACACTCCCATGGGTGAGCAAGGTCCTTTTTTTCCTTGGTGACCTCTAGTTTCTAGCTCAAAGAGTCATATAAATTACCTTGCATGCGAGCACAAGCACCGATAAAAGGCTCTCACAATTGAGTAAACCTCCTTACAAAGGAAGAGGAGAAAACTACCCCTTCTTTAGGGCCTCCTATCGTGTCATCCTCTCTACTCCTCTCTACTTCTACTTAACCAAGATTAACATTGATTTTGGCTTCTATTGTGAGTACAAATGCACCTAACCCTATAAAGGTGTAGGTGTTCATCACTCATTCAGTGGAGCCACTCTTTTTTATGTCCCTTCTAGATGTCTTACCTTTCCCAAAACCCATAGATGTGTCAAATACTTCAGTGGTATCTGTCATGGTTTTCTCTTCCTCCTCTTCCTCTACACCTCTTGCCCCGTCTATGGGGAGTTCATGTCCCCTAACAAAATAGAAGGTGGAGAGTATCCCTTCCATCAATGGAGGATGGAAGAGGAGCCCACCTTCCCCAAAAGGTGGTCCTGCATTGGCATGTTCTGTCCTAGTGATGAAACTAGTCCTGACTTCCCCTAATTTTGTCACCATTCCCAAGTCTCTCAGTGAGCCTAGTAGTGAACCTCAGACACAACTTTCCCCATCCATTGAGTTACAACAAGGTACTCAAGTTAAGTGCATGTTTAACTCTCTAGATGAAATTTTGACCTTGTCAGCAATCTTTGAGAAATCGTTGACAATAGCTCCACAAGAGCCGAGTGTAGGAGACCTTAAATTTCCTTCTTCCTTAGCCCTTGTTGCAGGAGGTTTGGAAGCTCCTCCTCTTAACATCCCACCACTATAGGCTTTTCCTCGTTCCCCCTATGATGACCTAAAGTGGGAAGCAGATGAACTCTTGATCGATCAATGTTAGGGGGAGTCATCTTCTTTATCTTTAGATTAGATGTGTGCATGTTGTGATGTGTTTCCCCTATGATCATGTTACGTGTGCCTAAATGATGCTTGTCACCATTTTTGGTGCTTGGATACAGGTTTGGTTTTTGTCTCGTAAACTAGCTTCTATTTTTTTTATCATTCTTCCCAAGTTTGTGATTAATTTTCAAAAAATTATAGATGATACAAAGTGTTAGGGGCATTTAGGCTTCCCTTCCATGTTGACCTAATTTTTTTATTTTTACTATCTTCTTATGCATTCTTCACATGGTTTGATATAGTACGAGGTTTATGATAGTTCATTTTATATAATATTATTATACTTATATATATTTATGAGAAACTCTGACCCCAAAATATCAGGTCACCCCTATGCCCTTTGTTCGTGACATCTTTGTCTCTTTTATATTTTCTCTTATCTTTCTCTCGTCTTTTCTTGAGTTGTCCCTTTCATGTGTGACAATGCCATAACACTCCAATTTTAAGAAAATATATTCATTTCCAATGAATCTCTTCTCGAGAATCTTTGTAAACTCTCTTGAAAGAGTCACATTATCAACTTGAAACCTAGGTAACAGAATGTGTTTCCTTCATTATGGGTTTGTAAAGAAATAACTTGAGAACCTTTTCTTTGAGGTGGGAGCAACTTCGACCTTCCCCTTATGAGGGGGGATTTTCTTCCTTTTGAATTCCTTAATGAAGTGAACATCTTTCGAAAGGATTCCTTGATAATGAATAAATTTGAGAAAGAAAAATCTCTTTCACACTTTCAAATAGAGTTTCCCTTGAGTGGACCCCTTTCTTCACATCAGTTTCCTGAGGGAGCCCTTTGAAATATTTCCAAAACTATGAATAGTCTATGTGATTTTCTACGTACTTGCCTACATGGCCACTTTCAGACATGTTTTATCTACAAGTAAAATATGTCACTTTGGAAGTGTGCCTATGAAGCCGCTTTCATACTTTACGTAGTCTCCCTTCCTTGGGTTTCCTCAAAGTGAGTGATCTTTGAGGATACTTCCCTCGAGGTCTGTGGGCCTGTAGGGAACTTCTTTTGAGCTTCCTCCATATGAGAGATTCTGGGGGTTGTTTCCTTGCAGGTCTGTGAGTCTGTAAGGTTCTTTTTCTGGTTTTCCTTCATGTGACAAATCTTTGAGGACACCTTCCCTATAGCTCTTTGGGTTTGTAGGGAACTTTTTTTTGGTTTCCTTCATGTGAGATATTTTGGAGGGAACCTTCCTTGTAGGTCTACATGCCTATAGGGTGGTTCCTTTGGGTTTCCTCCATGTGAGAGATCTTGGAGGACACCTTCCTTGCAAGTTTAGGAGCTTGTGAAGTGCTTACCTCACGGGGCTTCCTTCATGTGAGAGATCGTGGGGGTCACCGACTTGCAAGTTTGTGGGCCTGTAAGATTCTTTCATTCTACAACTTCATATTTTCGCAAGGCTATGGAGTTCTTTTCCTACCATGGGCTTTTGAGGTTGCTAGATTGTGGTATGCTTCCTCAACAATTTAGGTAGAAATTTCTTACTCTATCCACTCTTCAATTTACTTTACCAAAGCACTAATCAGTATTCATGCTCGTTGGAGTGGAGGAAAAATGTTTAGGAGAGAATTTTCACCCTTTATGCAAATTCCCCTTTTCCACATCCTCACCTTAGAAAACCAAATCCGAAGGTAAAATTCTACATCAGCAAGTTTCCTTCCTTCCACTTGGAATCTATTGTTTTTGTCAGTAGAAGAATATTTTTGGAGGATGCCCAAATGATGCATAGATTTCCATGCAATCTTCTTATGTCCCTAACGAATTCCTACATCTGGAGTTGGAAAAGGCATTACACATCCCATTGGGAATGGTTTGTAACATCCATCTTTGACCAACCGACCCCAAAAATGGCAGATTCTCTCCCTTATCCTTCAAATTCTCTCATTCTTCATTCAATTCATCTTTTTTCCATCACTTCTTGCATTCTCAAGCATTCTCAGCCTTCATTTCACTCTCAACAGCACTTCAACACTCCATTGCAACAACAATAGTCTATGAAATTCATCAAGGAAGTGTGAAGCAAGCCATTGCAGGAGGGCTTCAAGTTTTATAGCACTTCCCTTCATCACAATCAAGGCTCTAGTGATTTTTCAGGCTCTCTTTCTCCATCATTAGCTACTGATCTCTCAGTTGAGGTGGTATCATTTTCACTCTCCTTTAGGATTTGGTTGAGTAGCTATATACTATTCTATAGTGTTATTTGTGTACTTCATTTTTTTACTTCTTTATCATACAATTTCTCTATTGTTTCTATTTGGTTTTTCATGGACGTGGAAACACCAAAATGGGGGCATGACTGAGGCAGACCCCTATATAGCCCCAACAAATTTCCCCTCATTCTTGTGTGTAGGTGGACGTACATTTCGAGCTAACTAGCGAATAGATACTTTTGTGAGGTTATCTTTGTCACCTTAGTTCTAGTCTATTTACTTTATCATTTCAGTATTTATTTGGCACACTTTCTCATTTTTTTCTACCATCTACATTAAACTTGTTAGGTTGTTAGTAGGTCTTTTTGGTATTTTTACTATGTTTACTATTTTTTGGTCATGCGAATGCTAGTGCACCCGAGAGATGCCAGCATGCCACATTAACATCCTAGAACTAAATTGTCTTCCTTAGGCAGATAGTTGTCGAGGCAAATAATTGAATCCAAAAATCCAACTCGCCTAGCCCAAACTAAA
The DNA here is from genome assembly GCA_007258455.2 of Sequoia sempervirens. Classification (NCBI taxonomy): domain Eukaryota; kingdom Viridiplantae; phylum Streptophyta; class Pinopsida; order Cupressales; family Cupressaceae; genus Sequoia; species Sequoia sempervirens. The sequence continues at coordinate 508,367,176 of VDFB02281492.1, forward strand.
GTTTGGCCTTGCAAAGTGATCTACGTACTTTATAGTCCTCATCATTCTCATCCCTCATTTCAAGCACCCCTATAGAGTGAGGTAAGTTAGGGAACCCTCCCACTCTTAGTTCTCTATGACTTGGGGCCTTGACATGGTTGGTCCCCCTCTCTTACACATAACATAAAAAATTTCATAATGTGTTAATGAATAATGTCAATACATGCAGTGCTACTACCCTTAAAGACAGAATGCCACACATATGACATGTCAAGCACTACGCATAGTATCGACAAAGATGCATCATGTTAATGGGCTCTTTTGGAGGAATTTGATCCATAGATGATAATTCGTAAGCACCTGAACCATACACAGAGATGGTAATGTAGGGGCCTAATGAGTTAGGACTAAATTTCCCTCTCTAATCAAGCGATGCATTTACATTTCTTTGATTGTCATAGAGAACCAGGTCTCCCAACTTAAAATTCCTAGGAAGCACACTTTGATTATACTATCTTGCTAACAATCATTGATAAGGGCCTTTAAGCAACACTCATCAAGCATCTCTAGTTGATGCAAATGATTAGCTTGATAAGTTTCCTCATCAATTAAAGCTTTAATGGAAACCCAGAAAGATGGAATCTCCAATTCTAAAGGCATGATAACTTTAGTACCATACACGAGGTTGTAAGGCATCATTCTTGTTGTCGTACGAATGCTCATGTGATTGGCTCACAAAGCATGTGTTAGTTGAATGTGTCAATCCTTATTGTGCTTATTAACTATTTTATCAACAATGAGCTCAAGATTATTGTTAGACACTTCTGCTTGACCATTAGATTGTGGATTGTAAGGTGTAGAAAATATATGTTAAATGTAAAATTTCTCTAAGAATTTCTTTACTTCTTTATTCTTGAATGGTGTACAATTTTCAGAGACAAGCGTAGTAGGCAATCCAAAATGAGAAATAATGGGTTTTAGAAGAAAGCTATAGATAGCTTTAGTATTCATGGCTCAAAGTGGAATAGCTTCGACCCACTTTATGAAGTAATCTATGTAACATAGAATTTTGTCTTCACTAGGATTTAGGACCTAGAGCAACAATCTTGTATACTTCACATTCAAGGATGACCCTAGAGATCTAACCCCAAGAGTGGAATAAAGGTAAGAGATTTTATAATAAGGTATCCTAGGATATTATTTCACATTACAAGAAGGGTTCACCACCAAGTAAGAACTTGGAAAAACTAATGACATGCAAAATGAAATGCAAAACCTAGTTTGATGCAATGCTTCACTAAATGACTTGGAAATGCAAACAAAGTAGAACAAAAAACTATAAAATAGAAAGTGTGAACCTATAAATTTGTTGGAGATGGAATGGAGCTCTGAAATCCTAATTTTTTTTCTTTTTAGACTTGGTGGGAATCATTTTCCATTTTGGGAAAATTAGTCCCAAATTAGGGTTTCTATATAGGAATAGGTTGTTGGCAACACAAGGGCAGAAAATTAAGAGGGGCAAATAATTAAGAGGAGGGGGTTGAATCAGTTGTCACAAAAATTATACAAATTAAACTTATTCTCAGATCTAATAAATAAACATGAAAGCATAAACCATCACCACATTAGAAACACACATAACATCAAGATTTTCTTACATTGAAACCCTGTTAGGGGAAAAACCATGGGGGAGGTTAGTCCACAGGATTATACTCTGTTAAAAGTATAAAAAAAATATAAATGGGAATGCACATGCATTCAGGCACACTTCCTAGAGCTCATTGATCAAATATAAAAGGTTTACTACCCAAAGGAAGACACACTATCTTACAGAAACATTTGGATAACATCCAAAATATTTTGAATTGAGAAAATAGCATCTCCTAATACCTGATTACAATTTCAATTAAGCTTATAAACATCTGATCACTCTTCTTCACACTTTACTTCTGCCTTCGAAATATTAGAACATTATTTGCACATAGTACTCGCACATACATTCCTCCAAATGGTATAAACAATCACACATATATATCTGCAACTAAGGATAACATCATCTACATGTTTCCCTCAATAAAATATAAAATGAATACAATTGTCGGCCCAAATCAATAAAAAATTTATAATGTGAAACAACCAATGTCGCCACAAAATAGTGAAGACAAAAAACATCCTCGAACATGAACCACCTTTGAAAATTATTCCTCGAAGATCCACAACAAGCTATAATCACCCTGTCAGCCATGAACATGAAAAACATGAACTCAAAAAAGAAAATAAACCAATCATGAGCACAATGATCAATGTAGACATACAACAAAGATAGAGAATGATCTAGAAACATCCACAAGCATCACGAATCACCACAAAATCATTTGAAACAACTCAAATCACTAGAATCACAATATCTTCTTTCAAGATCACCAAATGAAGAAATAAAACAACTGTCAAAACATAGATACTCATAACTCGATCAAATCTTTGTGCGGGTCTCTGAAACTTCTTGTGGATAAACTAGATATAATTAAAAAAAAAAACCCTTTGATCCACAACCTATAATTGTCAATATATTGAGTTATCCAACATGTTAAACTTCACTACATCACTGACAACCTGTAACTTATTTTACTTGTTTTATTACAATTTCTCAATATCCTTTACATATACATCCTTAAAGACATTAATTCCAATAGTTTTAACATCAATGACAACCACATATCAGCAATATCCAACAATCTCCCCCTTTGGCATTGATGGCAACACATGATGTGAAAAACACCATCAACACAACTTTCTCTTAGCACTTTCTTCCCCTTAGATTTTGACTATTTTCCCCTTAACTCTTTCATAGTTTTTCATATGACTCTTCTCCCCCTTTGACATCAATGAAAAAGATACACATTATCTTTCTCCACACAAACTTTGAACCACATTTTTGAACATTTGACTACTCCCCCTGAGTAGCAACTACCACAACATCAATCTGGATCAAGATATGACTATGAAATGCACAGACTGATGCAAGTCAATGCATCTTAATTATAATTAGGAGGGGTAATCATCCAAGCTTCCCCTTGAGATACTCAAAAGTATCCTTAGGCAACGACTTGGTAAAGATATCTACCATTTTTTCCTTAGTGGGAACATACTCCAATCTCACTTCCTTTTCACTCACCTTCTCTTTGAAAAAGTGAAACTTGATAGATATATGCTTGGTTTTTCAATGCAACACTGGATTCTTAGAAATGTTAATTTCACTTGAATTATCATAGAATATAGCAATCAGTTCATCAAAAACAACTCATATATTTCAACATCTACTTCATCCACAATACTTGAGTACAATTGTTAGCAACATTAATGTATTATGCCTATGTAGTAGATAAAGAAATGGCATTTTTCTTCTTATTGAACCTTGAAATCAACTTCTTTCCCAAGAAAAACGAACCACCACTAGTACTCTTTCTATCACTCACATCTCCTGCCCAATCAACATTAGTAAAAGCACTCAAAGTAAGGTCATCTTATTTAGGATACCACATGCCAAAATCAACTACTCCCCTTAAGTACCTAAAAATCCTCTTCACAGTTGTCACATGAGATTCCTTAGGATCAATGTAATGCCCCGCCACGCAACCCTAGAGGAAGTTGCAATTCACTACTTAAACGTACCAATTATTTTTTTGTTTAAGTACAATTAACATGCAAGGTGACTACATATTGCCAAAAACCTCTAAGGCCACGAGACAAAGATTACTTAAAAACCCAACATCAAATAACATTAACATAAACTGAACATTATGCACTTAAGGAATTGAACCAACATACATTCCATACAAGATAAATTACAAGGATAAATAAATACCTCATGATTCCAATGAACATTAAATTAACAAGGTTACATTACTCATTCCCCGAATGAGGTAAATCCAATACTCATAATTACAATTACAAACTCCACCTCGAAACAAATGAGGGGTAATAAGATACAATAAGAACTGAGGGAACAAGGCAAGAGAAAAAACTGATTCCCACGAGCTCTCCAGCTGGAAATCACGAACACACGAACATGAAGAAGAACCAACAGAAAGATGCATGCCACCCGACCACGTGGAACCCAAAGGCCCCACTCCCTCCGTGCTAGGAGATAGTAACCAGGATTTCCTAGACAGGACCATCTACCACTAGACACAGGCTTAACAAAACCGAACTGAAACAACTACAATCACAAAGCCACTTAACATCTACCACACAATGCCAATAAGCCACAACAGTCACAACATCACTTAACACGAAGTTACAATGCTTTCAGAGAACAATGATCATGTACATCACACAATAACTGATTAACTGTCGACATAGGAAAATTGTCATACATAAATTGCCATGAGTTACCCTAGCTCAACCTTCCTAGGCTACCGGACCCCCATCATGGGTTACCCTGGCTTGCCTCTACCGGCGCCGGACCCTCACGCAAAACTATGCGTCCCATCTCATCTCGAGCCTTATCATTCACTTGCTTCACGAGAGAGGCATTTATTATCTTATTAGTTTGAAAGATCCCCATTAATTCATTTAAATTATCACTTAGTTAAACTCTAGGTGAGTTACCCTGGCGCCCCTTTGTGTGCCGGACCCCCACCAAGAGCCACTCTCCTAACGACAACACACCCACAAGAAGAAACAAGATAACACGACCTCTCCAAACCAAGGAGGAAACAGAACACGGAACTCACTCCAACACTGGAGGAAACAACGTACAAAACCCACTCCAACATTGGAGGGAAACCAAATCACATTACCCTCTCCTACACCCAAGGAGGCACAAATCCCCGTTCGTGAAAACCGGGTGATCCACAAGGTATACTTATGCACATTTTCCACGACACACCAAAAGTTGACTTCCATAAAGACAACCCACAACATGATGCAAAACCCTATCAGGAAGACTTCAAACAATGACTCTACACTCCCACATCGAACAAGAAAGAATAACATTAAAAGTATTTCAAGCAATTAAATAAACTAACATTCGGATTTCCTAAATCCACTCAAACACAGGTTTCATGACTTGCATTTATCCAAACGATAGATCCCATTTATTTTCACAACCTTGAAATATTTCGAGAACAGATCATGTACCCTAAATCTCATAACCATATTCATAATCAACACACTTTAACGATGCAGCTATCTGATTAAAATCTAAATCAACCGTACTCTTTAAGTCTCATGATCACATACTAAAATAAATCACTTGATTAATAAATCATTTATAATAATTTATAAGTTCGTCTTTTACTTTCAGTTCCACAAACCTATTATACAATTAAACATCTAGAAAAATAAACAAAATATGCCTTTAAATAATAGCTTGAAATCACCTCTTTGAAATTTACGACAATATGCTGAAATATCAATTTTCGAAATCATAATAATCACAGAATCATTTAGGAGCTCTCGTTTAACATTTAACATTATTTCAATATGCCAAACCAATAATATTTTATTTGCAATAAAATAATTTATATCACCTTAACTTTAAATTCCCATTTAAATAACATATAACAAATAAAACAATATTTTATCTACCGATTAATTCATACTTTATGAACTTATTAAAAATTCCTTTACTTAAAAAAAAATATCAAATAACTTATATTATTCCATTAAACATTTCTAAAACCTTAAGATTTAACAAATGGAATTAAAATATATTTTAATCTTAAACCAGATTTCATTTAATTAAATAAATAAATATTAAATATATTATATTTTATATAATATATAATATTAAATATTATAAATATTATATAAAAATATAATATAAAATAATATTTATTTAAAATTTAAATTTTAATAAATAAAAAGAAACAAAACGATTTTGAAAGCAGGGCCGGGCCCTAGCCGCGGGCTCCCCTTCCCGACACCCGCCTCCCCCGCAGGTTCTGCATACCACCCAGTCAGCCGAGCCATCTTGCTTGCGCTCGCCGCCGCGACGGCGACGCTGAGTGGGCGGCGGTTGGGGAGTGGGGTTTGACCTCCACCTCCCGAAATAAATTTCATAAAAAAAATAAACCTGCATTTTTAACCAGACCGAAATAAGTAAATTTTTTTTTTAAAAAAAATAAAATTGTTTTACCAGAAATTTAAAATTTCAAAACAAACAAATATATATATAAATATATATTTGTGGATGTTTTCAAACACCAATATATGTGGTTGCAATCACAATACCCAAACCCCAAAACTTGATTTCATGCCCAAAATGAAACAATAATCCAAACCCCATTCAAAAAAATGAAACTTGTTTCAAAACAAGAACATGGGTTTTTTTCAAAATCTAATTCACACATGGAGTTTTATTTTACTTTCTTTCAAAAAACTTGGTATAATTTCTATGTTTGGTTTTCAAATCCAACACTATCCACCATTTCCAAGTTTAAAAGCTTTTCCATGAGTTTTCATTGAATCTACACCTATGTTTTAACCATTCAAATGAGCAAGAAAAAGGAAGGGAATAGAAAGGTAGAACCTTATGTTTTCTCCAAACTTGGCAAGCTTCCTCCATGGAGATTTTTCCAAGCACTCCTTCAAGCCTCTCCACCCAAAACTCCAACCAAGAATCCATGGAGAATGAAAGAAAACCCTCAAACAAAATATATCATTTTTCTCCAACTCCCCAAATTCACATTCAAATTCAACTCTAATTCAAATTCAGATTCTAATTACATTCAAATACAAATGCAACTCTCATTCAAATTCAAACTAAATTCAAATTCCCATTCCAATTTCAACACAAATATCTTCTACCAAATAGTCAACTATTTTTGAAAATATCCTTTTTACCCCAAAGTCATGCATAAGAAAATATTTGAATTTTTAATAACTTTAAACCATTTTCTATTTCCAAATTGAATTCAAAATATTTTGGCATTTTATTTTCTACAAAAGAATTAAATCTTTTACACTTTTAATTAAAAAGGGATAATTTGATTAATTCACACAATTAATTCAAATTATCAATAAAATAACTCTAATTCGAAATTAGATTATTTTATTAATTCAATTAAATTAATTAACTAATCACTAATTTTCCAATATCTCAAAAAGATAAAACATTCCTTATTTATAATTTCCAAAAGCTATTTAATCCCTTTTAGCTTGCAACTAAATACATTTAATCATTAATCAACTACGCAAGCCATTAAATAAACTTTAACTTGAAATTAAATAAACACTCAAAGGGAACTAACCAAGATAAAACAACTAACCCCAACGACAAACCAACAACATGCTATGACTAGGGTGATGACCTGGTTCGGAAACCCTAGCTACTATCTCCCAATTAATTTCTGTTGGTCAATGGACACGCTCAAACCTGGAAACCAGGTGAAGTCGATGTCATGTACCTGCCAACCTGCAACAAAGAGCATGTCGAACGTGCATATATATACATAATATGATCAGACACACCGTGAAGAGGAAATCTCAAAATCGTAGGGCACTCACAAGCGAGTGATACAACCCCGTCCCCTTCACCAATACAATATCACTAACTGACAAAGCTAACATTATCAACATAATCAAAGCATAAAGCATCATTAATTCACATGTTAACACGATCGAAGCATAGCATAGGAAAACATTGCTTGATTAACGGAGCACAAAAAGGAGGGGTGTTACAATCAACTTGAAATCTAGCAAAAATGCATACAAATTCATGATATTAGGTCTAGTTTGAGTCAAATAAAGCAATCCACCAATCATGGATTTGTATCTAGTCTTATTTTCTTTAGGTGAATCATCATCTTGTGTCAACTTGCATTTGCTCACCATGGGTGTACCAACTGACTTTGAATCTACCATATAAATTTTCTTTAGATATTCTTTCACATACTTGGACTGAGATATAAAGGTCCCTTCATCTAGTTGAGTAATTTACAATTCGAGAAAGAATTTCATTTCTCCAATCATAGACATCTCAAACTCATTTTGCATCTCATTAGTAAACTTCATGCACGAACTATCATCTCCTCCAAAAATGATATCATCAACAAATACTTCAACAATGAAATCTTTATCATGATCGATCTTGAAATACAAATTACTATCAGCAATACCTTTATTAAATCCAACCTTCAACAAATACTTGTCCAATCTGGAATACTATGCAATTGGGGCTTACTTAAGTCCATAGAACTCTTTCTTCAACTAACAAACCATATCTCCTTGATCAGTTAATTGAAATCCACCAGGTTGCTCAACATACACTTCTTCTTCCAGTTTTCTATTTAGAAATTTTGACTTGAAATCCATCTGATAAACCTTGAAGTTTTTGTAAGTAGCATAAGCAAGAAAAAAACTAACAACTTCAATTCTAGCAACAGGAGCAAAATTTTCTTCAAAGTCAATTCCTTCCATCTAAGAATATCCTTTGCTCGCTAGTCTTGCTTTGTTTCTTACAACTTCACCTTGATCATTCAGTTTGTTTCTAAATACCCATTTAGTTCCAATTATTATTTTTTCCTTAGGTCTAGGAACAAGAATCCATGTATCATTCTTCTCAATTTGCAGTAGTTCTTCTTTCATTGTTTCCACCTAACATGCTTCATTGACATTATTAGAGTTAGTCTTTGAGATCAAACAATATTAATTTGCAATTATTTTCCTAGTTTTAACACCTTTGTTCTTATCACCAATAATCTGATCTTCTAAATGATTTAGTCTTACATGCCTTAGAGTTTTAGGATTTTCTTGAACTTTTGTCTCTTGTGATCTTATTTCTGCACTCTCACCAGTTCCTTCCTCTTGATTTTCTTGATTCACCAGAATAATCTAAACTTGAATTGGAATCTAAAATTTATTTTCTTTATCTAAGCTCTCATTTTGATCATCTTTATCATATCCATAGGTTTTGGATGATCTAGATGTGTCTTCATCAACCTCAATGTTAGCACTTTCAATTAATTTCTTCAATCTCTTATTATAGCACCAGTAGGATTTACTTTTAGTGGAATAACCAAGAAATATTCCTTCATCAATTCTAGCATCAAACATTCCTATATCTTCATTTCTTTTTATATAGAATTTACTCCAAAATATTTTGAAGTATTTAATAGTAGGCTTATGACCATACCATAACTCATAAGGAGTCTTACCGATATCACTTTGACTAGTACCTGGTTGGGAGTGTAAACAACAGTACTCACAGCTTCTCTCCAATAGATCTGAGGAACATTTCCTTCCAACATCATAGTCCTAGTAGCTTCTTGAATTGTCTCATTCTTCCTTTCCAAAGCTCCATTTTTTTGAGGGATCCTTGGGGTAGATAATTGTCTCTTTATCCCATTCTCTTCACAAAAAGAATTAAACTCACCGGCAGTCAATTCACTACCTCTATCTAATCTCAGAAATTTAATATTTATACCTATCTCTGTCTTCACCATAGCTTTAAAAATATTGAATTTCTCCAAAGCTTCATATTTTTCCATTAAGAAAGTAACCCACATCATTCTAGAATAATCATCAATAAGTAACATGAAATACCTGTATCCCTGTAAAATTTTGACTTTGGAAGGACCACACAAGTTAGTATGTGCAAGATCTAACACTTTATTTGAATAATGTTGTTTGCTCTGAAATGAAACTCTAGTTTTCTCTACTAACTGATATTCCTTGCATATTAGTAGGTTTTATCAACTTAGGAAGATCTCTCATAGCCTGAGTAGAAAATATCTTGATAATATTATCAAATTTTAGATGACACATTCTCCTATGCCACAACCAACTTTCCTCATCTTGAGCAATCAGAAAACTTTTACCAACAACATTCAAGTGAAAGATATTACCTTGTTTTTTTGTACCAGATGCAATCACATTTCTGGAACTCCCCAATATTATACACTTTCCATTCTTGAATTGAAAATTGTATCCCTTGTCAACCATCTATCCAACACTCAAGAGATTATGCTTCAAACCTTCCACATATAGAACATCATCAATATTATGCTTACCATCAAGATTAATGGTTCCTTTACTATGGATTACACCAGCTTTGTCATCACCAAATCTTACAAAACCACCATCATACTTTTCAAAGATCACAAATTTACTTTTATCACCTGTCATGTGATTAGAGCATCAACTATCAATCACCCATTCATCTTTTTCTTCAATTTGGGTAACTAGAGCTTTCTCCACATTTGTGCAACTAGCAGATTCAGTAGGTACAATATCATTTTCCTTGATAGAAATAAATACCCATTCATCCTCACTTACATTCTCTTTATTAGATTCATCATCTGTCACACCTTCATCAGTAGAAAAATAACACTTTCTTCATAATCTAGGCTTATTAGATCTTGGCTTAGGAACTCTTTCCGGACACATTGAGGAAAAATGACCTATCTTATTGGAAGAAAAATATTTAATAGGAAATTTCCCTTTATACTTACCTTCTCCTCTAGCTTCCCTATTGATAATAAGTGCTTCAAGCTCATCTAGTTTTCTCTCTTCTTCTTCAATCTCTCTCATTTCCTCCTCATACTTGAACACTTTTCTAGAAGAACTTTCTCCCAGATCATATCTTTACTTATCCTTTCTAGAGATAGTAACCTTGAATGTAGATTTTTTCTTAGGAAGAGAATCACCAAACTCAATTAACTCAAAAGTAGTAAGATTACCAATCAACTTATCTTTGGTTACATTTTTCATAGTCTAGATCTCATCAATACTCGTAGCTTTGACTTTGTATGTAGCAAGCAAGGATCTAATAACTTTAGCAACAATCTCTAATTCTTCCAATGTTCCACCAACACATCTGATACTACATGCAAGTTCATTCACTCTCTTCATAAAAAAAGTGATGTTCTCATCTTCACCCATTCTCAACATTTCATATTTCCCATTCAGGTTTTGCAACTTAGTAGTCTTCACATGGGCATCACCTTCATAGAAAGTTTCCAACTATTTTCCAAATATCTTAAGCAGTTTTTAGATCCATTACATTTGTCATCTCAGAATCAGTCAGAGAAATCAACAATGCTTCCTTAGCCCTAATATTGTACTCAGATTCCTTAATCTCATCTGCAGTAGAAGGATCATTATGTGGAATCATATACCTATTCTTTGCAATTTTATAGTAAGGCTCACCAATACATCTCAGATGACATTCCATTTGAATCTTCCACATAGAATAATTAGTTCCATCAAATTTTAGACTATCCTTCTTATATGTCTCCATCCCAAATCACCTCAAGCTAATAAAATTCTTTCAAGAAACCTTCTCTGATATCAATTTTTGGCAACATAAGGGTAGACAACTAAGAAAGGGGGCGAATCTGTTGTCATAGAAATTATACAAATTGAACTTATTCTTAGATTTGATAAATAAACATGAAAGCATAAACCATCACCACATTAGAAACACACATAACACAAAGATTTTTTTACGTGGAAACCTTGTTAGGGGAAAAACTAAGGTGGAGGTTAGTCCACAAGATTATACTCAGTTAAAAGTATAAGAGAATTATAAATGGGAATGCACATGCATTCAGGCACATTGCCTAGAGCTCATTGCTCAAATAGAAAAGGCTTATTGCCCAAAGGAACATGCACTATCTTATAGAAACATTTGGATTACATCCATAATATTTTGATCTAAGAAAATAGCATTTGCTAATGCCTGATTACAATTTTGATTAAGCTCATAAACATATGCTCACTCTTCTTCACAATTTACTTCTACCTTTGAAAGATTAGAACATTATTTGCACATAGGACTCACACATTTCACACACTTCTCACACACACATTCCTCCAACTGGTATAAAAAATAAAACATATATATATGCAACTAAGGATAAAATAATCTACATGTTGGCCTCAGTAAAATATAAAATGGATACAAATTGTCAGCCCAAATCAATAAACAATTTACAATGCGAACCAACCAATGTCAGCCACAACATAGTGAAGACCCAAAAAAACATCCTTGAACATGAAACACTATAAAAAATTATGCCCCACAAATCCACAACATGCTACAATCACCCTATCAGCCATTAACATGAAGAACATGAACTCACAAAAGAAAATCACCAATCATGAGCACAACAATCAATGCAGAGGTACAACATCGATAGAGAATGATCTAGAAACATCCAAAAGCAACATGAATCACCATAGAAGCATCCACAATAATTCAAATTACTAGAATCACATTATCTTCTTTCAGGATCACCAACTAAACCAACAAAACAATTGTGAAAATGCAAATACTCATAACTTGATCAAATATTCATGTGGATCTTTGAAACATCACATGGATAAAATAGATATACTTGAAAACAAACCCTTTGATCCATAACCTCTAATCATCATTATACTGAGCTAGCCAACATGTTGAACTTCATTGAATCACTCACAACGTGCAACTTATTTTACTTGTTTTATTAAATTTTTCTCAATATCCTTCGCATATACAGCCTTCAAGACATTAATTCCAATAGTGTTGACATCAATGACAACCACATATCAGCAATATCCAAAATAGGTTTCTCAAAAAAGGGTATCCAAAACTACAAAAATATTAAAATTGACCCAAAATGGGACTCATTCACCAATTGATTGGCGAATGAGTCCACTTAGGGTTTTCTAAAACTTGAAAGTTTGAATCTAGTCTTTAATATTTTCTCTTCTTGTTCCTCTTGATTTTTGGATCAGAAAATTCCAATTTCGGGTCTGTAGGTGGCTTTGTGTGAAGATGATGACCTTGCAAATGGGGAGACAACTCCAACAACCTTGTAGCCTATTCTTCAATAATCTTTAAGTCTTCAAAGTACCTAGATTTGAAATCACACAAAGAAAGAGAAATAAATAGTGTTGATTGTTAGAGAATATGGGTTTTCCTTGGTCAAACCCCTTTTAGGTAATTAAATGAAATGATGAAATAGGATAATGAAACATGGACATGAAGTAAAGCAATTAGAAGTTTTCCATGATGATGGATCTTGAATTTCTACAATAATTTATGAATAATTATTCCCTTGAATGTCTTAGAAATGATCTTGAAAGCTATCTTGATGACCTTGTGAAGACTTGAAATGCTTAACTCTTGCTTGCTTGACTTCACGTTAACTTGAATGCATTATGTTGCTTGTTATGAAATGAGGATTTTAAAGATTTCTTATGTAGGAAATCCACTCAAATGATCGTTAATTTGATCCCCAAGGCTAACATAGGAGAAATTTGACCTTAAAACCTAGTTTTTCCTTATCAAACCTTGCAAATAGCTCAAATGGGACTCATTCACCATCATAGGTGAATGAGTCTTGTTGAAAATTATGGATAACTAAGAGGGGGGGTGAATTAGTTATCCTAAAAAAAAATTCTTGACTTTAATTAATCCAAAGAAAACTTAAATCAATCGATAATAATAATCTAACAGATATGAGCATGAAAGCAGATAAGAACACCATGCAAAATGAGCACCAGAATTTATGTGGAAATCAAAGAAGGAAGAAACCATGCAAAGAATGATAATTCTTAATTATAAAACACTAGTTAAGGTGACATCGGTTATGGTGATTTTTACAAAGAATCACTACCAAAATGCTCACTGTAGGTAAGGATCATTGTCGGTCACCACCAAAATAGAAAGGCTCAATTCTAATAGAAAAGGGATCACCACCAAAAGAATGATGAAAGGGAATGCACCGCTAAAATAATTGTCACCAACAATGACACTGGATAAAATCTGATTGTTTTCTACCTTTGTTCATATAATTTTTCATACTTCACAATGTCTATATTTTCAGATTCACATCCACCACACTTGCTTTCAATGAACATAATCAACTTTTGCTTAGACCATTTCTTTCCTTCATAATATCCTAAGTCAATCGAACACAATCTCTTCATAATATCCTAAGTTAGCCAAACACAATTTGAATTTGGTCACCACAAAACATTCCTATGGTGGAAGGGAATGAAACATGGATGATACAAAACCTCCTTGCTCAAATCAACATGCTACATATTTACCATGATATCTAGGACCAAAGAATGGGATATACATGTTACAATGCAAACAATGTTCTGGAGCACATTAACCAATTTCTAGATTGGTCCAAACCCATAAGAGTGTATCACATTATGTTTCAAAGGGAATGGGGCTAGTACAAGCATGAACAAGCATAGATCATCATGGCACAACATCCAAAGCATGCCAATCTGGATCACCAAAGTATCAAAAGTGAACCACTATCAATCAACTAAGATATTTTGACATCAATGAAAACCATTAGTGACAAAAATAAATATCATCACATCTCAACACATTCCAACAAGTCCCACCTGGATGTGACTCATTCTCCCAAGGTGGTGAATGGGTCCCACAACGGCTATTTTTCATGCTAAGGTGTTGTGGAGTGAATACTTTAAGATTTTATGTTGATATTTTTAGGTTTTTGATTAAACTATTCCTTGGGATGCATAATATAGGGCAACAGGGTTCTATTAATGATGATATAAAGGTCATAAATGCAAGAGGGCCCAAAATTCAATGTGAAAGTGTAAATAAATACACTTTACAATACTAAATTAAGGAAAAATTGGGTATATTTGGCTTAGATGGGTCTTAAATCCCATGTGAGTGTGTAAAACACATTACAACACTAGATTAGGTCCACTTGATTTACAAGCCTCCTAAATTTAATGTGAAAGTTTAAAAAAATACATTTAACAATATTAAATTAAGGTAGAGTTATGTTTATTTAGCTTTAGTAGACCCTAGACCTAATGTGGATGTGTAAAACACATCACAACACTAGATCAAGGTGGAATTAGGTCCAGTTTCTCATTAATTATTCTCAAATCAAGCAAGGGACACATTTTTCAACACTATATTAGTCCCCAATTTAGTGAGATGATCAACTTGCTTCAAACTTACACTAAAGTAGACATTCAAGAGGGTTCAAAGCATACCAATGTCGATGACAAAGGATGAAAAAACTCAAAGGATATGGTCAAACCCCCATGATCCAATATTTTAAGTCCAACCGACATAAGCACAAAAAGGACATCCAAAAAGGTGTATAATATGTAGCAAAACAAGATACACCATCATACAAGTTCAAAAACATAAAGAAGAAAGAAAATAATAAGATAGATGGATCTAACTTCAAAAATGTGCTCACTCTGGGGCTACAAAACTTTAGGTCGTCTATGGGGTGACTTGTCCCAATGAATTGGTTTAGTTATAAAGTCATGCCAGTGTGTCAGCTTCCCACTGTATAATGAGAAAGTCATGCCAGTGTGCCAGGTTCCCATCATACTAACCATACCAAAGTTATCCTCCTGATAAATTTGATAAGGTTCCACAATGAAAATTCCTTTTGTAAATTCTTTTTAGTGTCATGTAAAATTTTTGTTAAAGGGGATTTTTCTTTGTTTGTGTAAGGTGTTCTTCTTAGGGAGCATTGCATCTAATGTATCCAAGGGAGGACAAGTTAAAAGTGTCAAATTGTTTCCCATGGGATGCCTCGTTTGCATCATTCCATGTCAGTGGATCGTACACTCGTGGAAGACATCAAACCCAATGAAACCACCAACAAGAGGACAACTCACAAGAAAAAAGAAAAATCATGCCATGAATTTTTTCCAAAAGATGTCATCTATGTATGTCCCCACTTTAAATTTGTTGCTACACCATCATTGTGAGCAATTGCTTTAATGTAGCCAATGAAAGAAGACATGAGAGCCAACTTGGAAATCCATATGCCAAGTCATATGTTTCTGAATTGAAATACATCATGAATAAGTATGTTGCATGCAAGCCAACTTTATAGCATGTCATCCACATCCCAAGCTTGCTTTTATATGTACATGAAAGGTGATCAACTAGTTGAAAGAGGCAATGCTAAGTGAAATACGAGGACTAGGCTATCTAACCCATTTTTTCCACTTAGTACAAGACAAGGGTGAGCCTAGAATGGATGATGATATACTACTCCTTGCGATGAATGTAAAACATGCAATAGTAAGTATGCTATGATCCTAAAACTATTACAATGCATGGAACAACAGCTAATATTATTTATTTTGACAAGTAAACAAAGTTCTTGCTTAATACATATTTAATGAGATATCTATCATTTTAGGATGCTCTAAGGTTAATTTTTTCTTGGAAGAATATTCTACATTAGTGTTAACATTGAATCAAGGCTTTTGTTTTGAGGGACAATAACCAAGATCTCTAGTCATTTCTTTCATTCTAGGCTCCATATGGACATGGATGGGTATGTGTGGGATCATCATGGAAAAAACAGGTCCTTAAGTGGCAAAAAATTTAGAAAAATCAGAGTTAGGCAAATTGACATAATTTTTTTTAATAAGATATCTTATTTCAAAAATATGTAAGAATAGAATCTTTATCAAATTGAATGTAGTTTATAAACTACTAGGTTTCTTTAAAAAAAAAAAAAAACTATTTGGTGAAAATTTGAAATTTCAATGCAGTAGCACTTAAATTTTAGGGAAAAAATAAGAAGTAGGTGTCTATCTAACCACCATAACCACAATAAAATGATAATATTTTTTTATAAGATTTTAGATATAAGTAGAGGACTCATGTCCCAATGTGATGCATTTTTTTTGTAATATTTTTCCATGTAAATAATTAATTATGAATTTTTTATTACAAATTTTTTAAAATATAAAAACTCATATGTCTAACCACCTTAACTTGGTCAAAACTTTATGAAATTAATTTTTTCTTTATTTAATCCTATAGTATGCGAAGCATATAATGTGACACATGTTTTGGATTCAAAAAATGTTATACCATTTGAAAGCTATACATGTTTTTCAATCAACGTATCAATCAAGACTTTAGTCATAATTTGAATTTTAAATGAATAATAATTACTTAAATTAAATTCAAAGTAAAGCATAATTTATATTGGTGGAAAGATGAGAATCTCCTTTAAAAACCCTTTTTGTTTCATCAATTTCGAGAAAAAAAATAGTAAGCCACATACCCATCATATTGCCACTTTTTGGCCCATCATGATCCTTCACATACCTTCATACCTTGTTCTATAGTACCACATCCTTTCCCAAGTAGCTGCATAAGTCCTTCAAGTTTGAGGTTGGCCTTGATTGTATACACTTTTTGATGTGTGTGAGAAATGTCATAGTAACTCGGTAGGTGTGAAACGTTATAATTATCAAGTTTCCTTTTAGGTGGTTCTAAGATGAGCATAGGTTTCTTTTGAACTTGTGGTTGTTGTGAGGGTGGATGAATAATAAGTTGAGGGTTAGGTGGCTTGATAATTAGAGGACTTGAAGGAGCTCTAATGTTCATAACCTCAACACTCTTGTCCTTTT
This sequence comes from Sequoia sempervirens, assembly GCA_007258455.2. Lineage (NCBI taxonomy): Eukaryota > Viridiplantae > Streptophyta > Pinopsida > Cupressales > Cupressaceae > Sequoia > Sequoia sempervirens. Next base: position 508,384,546 of record VDFB02281492.1, read on the forward strand.
TTTCTTGATCTCTTAGTGAAGGGGGATCTAATGTCACTCTATCATTTGCATCTAAGGAAGTCACATTACTATTGTTTGAAAGGAGTTGGAAAATGTTGTTGTTTTCTTGCACCATGGTACTATCCCTAGTAGCATAATTTTTAGGAGAACTGCAAACTAAATTTTCTTGACATTCAAAGGTTGGTTCTTCAAAAATGACTTCATCGCAAGTAAGGGAATGATCCACGGTTGTATTTTATTTCTTTTCAATGATGGCCTTTCCTTTTTCAATAATGTCTTCCTCACAATTCTCATCAATGGGATCTTGTAAGACAATAATATCTTCTTCAACAATAGGAGAGATATTAGGAGAGGGGGAAATTTGATTTTTGTGATTGTCGATGATTTCATTCTTTTTCTCTAAGGTATCATTCTCGTGTGCCCTAATTTCTACCCTAGTATGAGAGATTTTAGGAAAGTGACAAACAAGATGTGTTAGGGTTAGAAAGGTAGATATCTAACAATTAAATGTGGATTTAATTAATAAATAGAGAAACTAAAACAAACAGAATAAATTATAACACATAGAATTTAGCATGGTTCACCCAATTCGGGCTACATCCACCAAACCGCCCTTGTCACCGTCTTCATAAACATATCCGTTGAATTGACATCTTTATGTATCTTGTCCAGCTTGACATGTCCATCCTCCAACACTGACCAAATAAATATGATATCTTGATTGTATTTGTTTTGTTTTAGAATGCAAGGAATTTTTTTTGCAAGATGTATAGCAATCTGGTTGTCTATAAACAAGTAATTTCTAGCTTGTTGTTTTCCCAACTCATCCATGAAAAGTTGTATCCATATCATCTCCTTTGTCATCTCTATTGCAGCAACATACTCTGCCTTCGTGGTGGATAAAGCAACCACCTTTTGCAATCGAGAAATCCAACTCACTACTCTCCCACCAACTGTAAATATGTAACTTATGGTACTCCACCTGGTATCTATATCCCCTACCAAATTTGAGTCAACATATCCTTTTAAATCGGTATGAGAGCTCCCAAAACATAAACATTTATTGGATGTACCTCTCAAGTACCTGAGAATCCATTTTACTGCATTCCAATGCTCAACTCTGGGATGACTCAAATACCCGCTAACAACTCCTACAACATGTGCAATATCTGGTCTTGTGCATACCATGGCATACATTAAACTACCTATAGCTGAAGCATATGGTACCTTGGAAATTTTTTCTTCCTCTTATATATTTGGACACATATCCTTAGTCAATTTAACATGACTAGGCAAAGGTGTGTTGAATGCTTTTGCATTCTCCATATGAAATCTCTGCTTGACACCTTTTCAACATAATTATCCTAAGATAAAAACAATTTTCTATTTTTCCTATCTCTACAAATTTTCATACCAAGGATTTGTTTTGCCACCCCTAAATCCTTCATAGCAAAATATTTTGCTAACTATTGTTTTAGCTCACTTATGTGATCCATGCTAGACCCAACTACAAGCATGTCATCAACATATAAACATAAAATAATGTAGCTATCATTATTCAACCTCTTAAAATAAACACAATGGTCAGAATTTCACCTATTGTATCCTTGCTCATCCATAAAACTATCAAATTTTAAGTACCATTGTCAAGGTGCTTGCTTCAAGCCATATAAATTTTTCTTCAATTTGCACACTAATTTCTCCTTACCTTTGACCTCAAATCCTTGTGATTGGTCCATATATATTTCCTCTTCCAAATCACTATGGAGAAAGGTTGTTTTAAAATCAAGCTATTCTAAATGCAAATCTTCAACATCCACAATACTTAAAACAACACGAATAGAAGTCATTTTAACAACTGGAGAAAAGATATCCTCAAAATCAATACCCTTTTTCTATGCAAATCCCTTTACAACTAATCTGGCTCTAAATCTCTTCTGACCTCCATCCTCCTCTTTTAGCCTATAAACCCATTTGTTTGGTAAAGCCTTTTTACCTGCAGGCAATTTGCATAGTTCCCAAGTCTGATTTTTCAGCAAGGAGAACATTTCTTCTTCCATTCCATGCTCCCACTAAACCTTGGTATCCACCTGCATAGCTTCATCATAATATTTCGGTTCACTAGCATCAGTTAACAAAATAGTATACAAAGAGGGAGAGAATCTTTCTAGAGGTCTACTTATCCTTGAAGATCATCTAACATTCACAGGAGTTTGTGGTATTTGTTGTTATTTTTTCCCAGCATGAGGATCCACTGAAACATCATTGTTTGAAATATCATCCAAAAATACATAATCATTTTCTTTCTTCTCATGCTGCAACAACAAATCTTTGTACAACACTTTCTCATTGAATATGACATCCCTGCTTCTCACAATTTTTTGATTTTCAAAATCCCAAAGCCTATAACCAAATTCATCAATGACATATCCAAAAAATATACATTTCTTTGATTTTGCATCAAGCTTGGTTCTATTTTCAGAATCTACATGTGCAAATGCTTCACAACTGAAGGTTTTGAGAAAATAATAACTCACCTTCTTACCTTTCCATGCTTCCTCTAGAATACCACAACCCAAAGGATTAGAGGGACCTCTATTAATTAAATAAACAACAATTTTTATAGTCCCTTCTCACATTTTTAAAGGCAACCCAGCATGCAATCTCATAGTCTGTGCACACTCCATTATTGTTCTATTCATGCACTCAACCACTCCATTTTCCTGTGGAGTCCATGGAACCATTTTATTCCTATGAATACAATTAGAGGAACAATAATCTTTAAACTCTTTGCTACAATACTCACCACCATTATCAGATCTAAGACATTTTAGCTTTTTACCCATCTCATTCTTAACCAAGCTTCTCCATTTTTAAAAAGTTTCAAATACATCATATTTATACCTAAGGAAATAAATCCATACCTTCCTAGTTGCATCATCAATGAATGTAACATAATACAGAGAGCCACCAAGAGAAGATACATGAGCTGGTCCCCATACATCCGTATGCACAAGCCCCAATTTCTCATCTTTCTTTTGCTTCCCATCCTTGAGAAAACTTACTATCTTTTGTTTTCCATACACACAACTTTCAAAAAAATCCATATTAATAAATTTTAGACCTGGTAAAACATTATTTGAATGAAGTACTTTCATACCTTTTGCACTCATATGCCCAAGTCTATTATGCCATAGTGTTGGTTCAGAGTCCACAACAACTGAATGATCTTCTACCTACTGAACTGCAACAACTATTCCTAAACATTGACCTTTTTTCATAACAATTAAAGTAGAAGGAACAGTATGACTTGTAAAAAGATATAATGTGCCTACTTTCACACCTTTTGCTACCACTAAGGCACCCTTTGCGACCTTCCAATTTTTATCACTGAATGTAACAACACAACCTTCATCATCTAGTTGCCCTGCAGAAGTTAATTTTTTGCTTAACTTTGGAACATGCCTTACCTCATGTAGTAGCCAATGATTCCCTTTCTACAACTTAATCTTGATTCTTCTCTTTCCAACAATCTTATAGGTTTCTTTATCTCCTAAATAAACCAGTCCAAAATCCCCTTGGAAATAATCAAGAAAATAACTTCTATTGGGGGTAGCATGAAATGAAGCCCCTGAATCTAACACCCAAGAATCATCAACATTATCAAGGGAAAGAATCAAAGCATCCTCATCAAATTTATTACCTACCACATTTTCCTCTTTACTTCCTTTTTCTCCTTTATTTTTTTGATACCAACAATCTTTCTTTAAATGACTCGGCTTACTAGAGTACCAGCAATCCCTCTTATCTCTAGATTGGGACATTTTTTCCTTTGATTTTCCTCGTGACTTCCCATGATTTCTAGAATTGTTTCCTCTCTCCTTTGTTCTACCCCTAATTTCTACATTCAAAACACTTCCTGATGTGGATGTTCCACTTGAGCTTTTCCTATGAATTTCTTCACTCAAAATAACACAAACAACATCATCAAATTTTAATGTATTCAAACCAAAAACAGAATTGCTAACAACCATTACCAAGCTATTTTAGCTTTCTGGCAAAGAACATAGAATCAAAAGAGCCCTAACTTCTTCATCAAAGCTTACTTTTACAGAAGTTAATTGACTGGTGACCATATTAAACTCATTTAAATGACCAATAATTGACCCACCTTCTGCCATTTTCATATTAAATAAACGCTTCATAAGAAATACCTTTTTCTAAGTGGAAGGATTTTCATATAACTTCACAACGTTTCCATCTACTCTTGAGTTGTCTTTGTTTTTGTGATATTGAAGGCCACCAATTATGCCAAGCATAAATGAATACTACCAAGAGCCTTTCTATCCAAAATCTTCTACTCCTCATTAGACATTGTTTTGTTTTTCTTGGTTTTCCCTTCCAATGGCCGCATTAAATCCTTCTGATAGAGGTAGTCCTCCATCTGCATCTTCCATAACTGATAGTTCTTCCCATTAAACTTTTGAACCTTCTTACCCTCGTATGCCATTGCTCCCACTCAACCATGAGACCTTCCTTTAGATGATAATTGAAACACAACCCACTTTGATACCACTTGTTAGGGTTAGAAAGACATATATCTAACAATTAAATGTAGATTTAATTAATAAACAAAGAAACTAAAACACACATAGGATAAACTATAACACAAAGAATTTAATGTGGTTCACCCAATCCAGGCTACATCCACCAAACCGCAGCCATCTAATGATTTTATTAACCAGTGCAAAAACCTATTACAATCTTGTGAATAATCGTGTTTTTCATCATACTATAACCCCCATCCGAACCCCTTTTTAACAAGCTTAGAAGCTTCCAAATTAGGGTTCTACAAAATCAGGTTTTTTTCTTTTTTCATTGATTTTTCCCTTTTTTGGGGTGTACAATATAGCATAATCAGTTGCCACATGCCAACAATCTCCCACTTGGAGACTGATCAGGCTCCACACCAACACAATTTCCCACTTGGAGACTGATCCTGGATGACACTGCTGCACTTACAACTCCCACTAGAAATAAGTACCTTGGACCCTATTGCTCTATTATCATTGATTTTTCCCTTTTTTGGTGATGACAATAAAGCATGATCAGTTGCCACATGCCAACAAGACGTTCATCACATTTCATGGTTAGATGTTGTAAAGCAACTTCATCAAAAATAGGGAGGACATCAAGGGAAGGACAACGATGATTTTTATGTGTGCGAATGATTGGATCCTCTTGTTCAAATAGACCCTTCCAAATTTTAGGAACATTAGGAAGGGGATAAATAATGCTATAAATCTCAATCATTAGATTTCTTGATACTAATATATCCTCACAAATGTGTTTTTCATGACCGCTCATTATTGTATCCTTATTCACTAAAGAATTTTCATAAATAGGGGAGGTGTAGGGAGATGAATGGAGACTAAGTAAAGTGGTGGCAATGAATTCATCTTCCATTGTTATACTATCTTCCTAATGGGAATGAGGAAAATGGAAAACAATACATTCACAATTTTTCAATGATTGTAGCTTCTTTTGCCAAGATACCTTTGTCACTAAAAGGAGAGGTATCGAGAGAATTACAATTATGATCATCATGGTTATCTATGTTTGTATTCTCTTCTAACACATCATCCTCACAAATAGGAGAGATAGGAGGGGGCATAAGTTTAAGGAAAATGTTCACATTTAATTCTATTGCACTAAGATACTCTCATAGCTAGGGAATGCATTGAATGAATGACTAGCATGCTTATTGACTAACTTTTTCTTTGCAAACTTGGAGAAGACTGAAACTAACATTTTTGAAAATTAATCTATGCAAACTTAAAGTGAAATGTAAGGACTTAAAAAGAAATGCAATTTTTAGTTTTCAAGCAAGATAATTTCATGATTACACTATGCAATGATCTAAAAATTAAATGTTGTCAATGCAAAGTTGGGATTGAGAAATACAAGAAATGGGACAATTTAAGGTAGATTTAGTGAAATTCATGTAACAAAAACTCTACCAACTAAAATAGATAGTTACTAGCAGCAAACAGAAGCTTAAAAACAAGGTTTTTAGTGTTGTAAAAGGAAATTTTAGGAGTGCACTGGGATTGATTCGCCCAAGGTGGCGAATGAGTCCTAGTAGGGATTATTTTTAAAATTTTCAAAAGTTTTAAATTGGTTTTTATGCTTTATATGTTGTATTATATGTATACTACGTGCAAATTCAAATTTTCAATGATTTGATATGATTTGAAATGCAAAAATGCAACCTATATGCACTTTGACTAATATTAAATTTTTGAAACCCTAGATGCCAATTAACTAATGCAACCCTAATGCAAATTCAATCCAAGCTAGATATAGGATGATGATGGACTCCAAATTAGTAAAGGTATTCAAAATGTAGGTTTGGGTATGTGCAAGATCATGATGGGCCAAAAAGTGGCAATGTGATGGGTTTTTGTAGGGTCTATGGCTTTCGACTTTTTTTTTACCCAAAATTGATCAAATGAAAAGGGTTTTTAAAGGAGAATCTCATATTTCCACCAATATAAATGTTTCTTTGCTTTGAATATAATAAATAATTATTATTTATTTTCTATTTGAATTACAACTAAAGTCCTGATTGATATGCTGATTGAAAAACATCTATAGCTTTCAAACGGTATCACATTTTCTGAATCTGAAACATGTGTCACATTCTATGCTTCATATACTATAGGATTAAAAAAAAAAAGAATTTCATGAAGTTTTGACCAAGTTAAGGTGGTTAGACATACAAGTTTTTTTGTATTTTAAAATTTGTAATAAAAAATTCATAATTAATTATTTACTTAGAAAAAAATTACAAAAAAATATGCATCACATTGGGACATGATTCCTCTACTTATATCTAAAATATTATCATTTTATTGTGGTTAGGGTGGTCAAAGAAACACCTACTTCTTATTTTTTCCCTAAAATTTAAGTACTACTACATTGAAATTTCAAATTTTCACCATTTTCTTAAAATAAAACTAGTAGTTTAGAAACTACATTCAATTTGCTATAAATTATATTCTTACATATTTTTGAAATCATATAGATAACTTATTCAATTTTTTACATCAAGTTTCCTAACTCTGATTTCTCATATTTTTTTGCCACTTAAGGGCCTATTTTTTCAATGATTATCTTCCACATACCCATTTACCAAAATATAACATAGAATTTTGTATCCACTAGGGTTTAGGACCTATGGCAACAATCTTCTATACTTCACATTCAAGGATGAACCTAGAGATCTCACCCCAAGAGTGGAATAGAGGTAAGAGATCTAACAATAAGGTACCCTAGGATATGATTTCATATTACAAGAGGGGTTCACCACCACGTAAGAGCTTGAAAAGACTAATGACATGCAAGATGAAATTCAAAACCTTGTTTGATGCAATACTTTAGTAAATGACTTCGAAATGCAAACAAAGCAAAACAAAAAACTATAAAATAGAAAGTGTGCACCTATAAATTTGTTGGAGATGGAATGGAGCTCTGAAATTATAAAATGTTTCTTTTTAGGCTTGGTGGGACTCATTCACCATTCTGGGTGAACAAGTCTTGGATCAGGGTTTCTATACAAAAATAGGTTTCTTGGAAAAGGGTATCTGAAACTGCAAAAATCTCAAAATTGACCCAAAATGGGACTCATTCGCCAATCTTGGTGAATAAGTCCACTTAGGTTTACTAAAACTTGAAGGTTTAAATCTAGTCTTTAATATTTACTTTTCTTGTTCCTCTCGATTTATGGATCTGAAACTCCCAATTTCAGGCCTAACGGTGACTTTTTGTGAAGATGATGACCTTGCAAATGGGGAGACAACTCCAACAACCTTGTAGCCTATTCTTCAATGATCTTCAAGTCTACAAAATACCTAGATCTACAGTCACATCAAGAAAGAAAAAAGAGTGTTGATAGTTAGGGAGTAGGTGTTTTCCTTGGTCAAACCCATTTTAGGTAATTAAACCAAATGATGAAATAGGATAATGAAACATGAACATGAAGTAATGCAATTAAAACCTTTCCATGATGATGGGTCTTGAATTGCTGCAACAATTGATGAGGATTTCTTCCCTTGAATTCCTTAGAAATGATCTTGGAAGCTATCTTAATGACCTTGTGAAGAGTTGAAATGTTTAACTCTTGCTTGGTTGAATGGAAAAATTGAATGCATGATGTTTCTTGTTATGAAATGAGGATTTGAAAGCTTGCTTATGTAGGAAATCCACCCCAATGACAATTAATTTGATCCCCAAGGCCGACATAGGAGAAATTTGAACTTAAGACCTAGTTTTTCCCACTTAAACCTTGAAAATAAATCAAATGGGACTCATTCAACCAAGGTGGTGAATGGGTCCCACATGGCCTATTTTTCATGCAAAGGTGTCAAGGAGTAAATAATTTAAGCTTTTATGTTGATATTGTTGGGTTTTTGATTAAATTATTCCTTGGGATGCACAATATAGGGTCATAAGGGCCTATTAATGATGATATAAAGGTCATAAATACAAGAAGACTCAAATTCTAATGTGAAAGTGTAAATAAATACACTTTACAATACTAAATTAAGGAAGAATTGGGTCTATTTAGCTTAGAAGGGTACTAAATCCCATGTCAATGTGTAAAACACATTACAACACTAGATTAGGTCCACTTTATTTAGAAGCCTCCTAAATTCAATGTGAAAGTGTAAATAAATACATTTTGCAATATTAAATTAAGGCAAATTTAAGATTATTTAGCTTAAATAAACCCTAGATCTAATGTGGATGTGTAAAACACATCACAACATTAGATCAAGGTGGCATTAGATCCAATTTATCATTGATTATTCTCAAATCAAGAAAGGGACTCATTTTTTGACACTACTATCTATAGTGATAATGATAAGGGTATTCCCCTTAGAAGAAGGAGGTGATATTTTTCCAATAATATCTAACCCCCATTTTGCAAATGGCCAAGGAGAAGTCTGATTCCATAATTCTTGTGCAGGTGCATGAATAAGGTGACTATGTTGTTGGCATTAAGGGAACTTTTTAACAAAATTCAAGGAATCTTGTTCCATCATTTGAAAAAAATACCCCATGTGTATCAGTTTCCTCACCAGGGATTTAACACTAAAGTGTCCTCTCCTAGAGCTTGAATGGGTTTCTTTAAGGGTGAGGGGTATTTTTGCTTTGGTGAGACATCAAAGAATCAAGCCATTATAATATTTTTTGGTAGAGAACATCAGATAAAACAACATAATAGGCTAAAAAAATTTGTATACGAGTGTGATCGTTCTTCATCGCATCATCGATAACTTCTCTAGTCTTTAACTAATTTTAAATATTAGGGAACTATTCTCCCAAGTCCATGTGGAAATACACAAAGGTATTAGATTTTGGTTGATCAAAAAATTTTGGGGTCTACAAGGCCTGAACCACGAAAATTGTATATTTTCATATCTTCATCCAAGGGTACTAGGGAAGTAGTGCTTTCCATGGCATCCACATGTCTATTGTCCCTTCGAGGTATGCTATTTCTCATTAAGGAGGAGAACCATTTGAGTAAAGACAAAGCAGGGCCCTGATACCGAGATAAAATACTTTGCTTGGGTTGATAGGCTCCCATGATCTAGTTCACAATGAGCTCAAAATCACCTAGTATGTAGAGATTTTTTATGTTTAGTGCAATCACAACACGTAATCTGACAATTGGAGCTTCATATTCGATGATATTGTTAGTACAAGGATATTCAAATCGAAAGGAGAGAGAGACCAGTTTACCTTCGGGAAACATTAAAACCACACCCAACCCAAAACTAGTCTGACATCTCAACCCATGAAAGTACATTTTCCATTCAAGGTCATACTTAATCACAAAACTGTTCTCATTAGGAAAAAAATCCAACCCTAGGAAGGAGTGAGATGAGGTAGCGTCCACCAATCGATCAACAACCACTTGACCCTTTAGTGATTTTTGAGTAATGAACTTTATGTCAAACTCAGAGAGTAACATTACCCATTTCACTAACCTGCAAGCAAGGTCAACACTAGAGAACTAATGCTTTAGAAGATCACTTTTTATAATGATATGTGTTTCAACATGGAGAAGGTAGTGCCTTAACTTCTATGTAGCAAAGACAAGTGAAACGAATTGCTTCTCCATAGAGGAGTAATGAGTTTCGTAATCGACCAAAACATTACTAATGTAGTAGATTTCTCTCTTTCCTGACATCATCATACTAGGCCAGAAAAGCTTCCATAGCATATGGTGATATTGCGAGGTATAGTAAAAAGGTTGTATCTTGCGTGACTGACATTAATATAGGAGAATTGGCCAAATAGGCTTTGATTGATTCAAAATATTTTTGGCACTCTTCATCCCATATGAAGCGAACATATTTCTTTAATAGATGAGTAAAGGGAAGAGTACAATCAACCAATTGATATATGAATCTACGAATCACCTAAATTTTTCCTTGTAAACTTTGCAGTTCAATAATATTCCTATGTGGAGGCATGTTAATGATAGCATCAATCTTATTGATTTCAACTTCGATTCTACGGTGAGAAACTATAAATCCCAGAAGTTTGCTAGAAATCACATTGAAGACACACTTAAGGGGATTGAGTCTCATCCTATAGAGTCGAAGCCTCTCAAAAAAAAGATGAAGGTTTTTTACATGATCTTGATGAGTTATAGATTTTTCCAAGATATAATCAACATAATCTTCTAAGATCTTATGAATAAAATCAGTAAATATTAGGGTCATCGCCCATTGGTAAGTTTCTCATGCATTCTTTAACCCAAAGGGAATGACCACATAATACAAGGTACCCCAAGGGGTGGTGAAGGTTGTCTTATAGTAATCTTCTGAATTAATATAGATCTAATTGTAACCCGAGAAACCATCCATAAAAGATAACAATGCTTGGCCTGCAGTCGAATCCACAATCATATCTATATTAGGCAACAGAAAATCATCCTTAAGAGAATCCTTATTAAGATCATGAAAGTCATTACATATACAAATACGACCATCAAGTTTAATAATGACAACTATGTTTGAGATCCAAGGGGAGTAGTCGATTGGTTGGATAAATCCCACTTTCAACAACTTATCCATCTCAATCTTAACCATAAATGCCACCTTGGGATTGATCTTTCAGATTTTCTACTTAACCAACTTTGCATCGAGACATAAGATGATATTGTGATCCAATATAGACTCATCAATACCAAGCATATCCCAGTCTTTCTAAACAAAGATATCAGGATGAGAATGTAAGAGATCAGAATGTTCATCTGATTGTTCTAAAGAAAGAAACTTCCCAATTTTAATTACATTTTCAGAAGACTTAGCATCCATAGATATTTCAGTAGTATCTCCTATAAGGAGAGAACTACAATCTTTAGGATGCGATATTGGGACGTCATTATGAACATTGGATAGAGGGCCCTCCTTCTTACTGCTCAAGAAAGATTCTCTAAAGTACGCTTGTTTATATAGGTGATACAAGAATCATCTCTTGTGATGGAAGGGAGGGAACAGGGAGTAGGCACCTAGGAATTCCTCAAGTGCTTCATCTAAAGAGAAGACATCTAAAGGGATTTTTTGGCTTGCCCCCTATCCTATATCAATTTAGGATGGACCAAACCTAGTGGTTTGACTGAAATCATAGACACTCCAACAAGGTTTTTAGTGTTGTAAAAGGCAATTTTAGGGGCGCACTGGGATTGCTTCGCCCAAGGTGGGGAATGAGTCCCAGTAGGTATTTTTTTCAAAAAATTTGAAAGTTTTCAATTGGTTTTTATGCTTTATATGTTGTATTATATGTATACGAAGTGCAAATTCAAATTTTGAATGATTTGATATGAGTTGAAATAGAAAAATGCAACCTATATGCACTTTCACTAAAATAAAATTTTAGAAACCCTAGATGCCAATAAACTAATGCAACCCTAATGAAAATTTAATGCAAGCTAGATCTAGGATGATGATGGACTCCAAATTAGTAAAGAAGGTATTCAAAATGTAGGTTTGGGTATGTGCAGGATCATGATGGGCCAAAAAGTGGTGATGTGATGGGTTTTTCTAGGGTCTGTGGCTGACAACTTTTTTTTACCCAAAATTGATCAAATGAAAAGGGTTTTTAAAGGAGAATCTCATATTTCCACCAATATAAATTGTGCTTTACTTTGAATTTACAAAATAATAATTATTTATTTTCTATTTGAATTACAACTAAAGTCCTGATTGATAGGCTGATTGAAAAACATCTATGGCTTTCAAACGGTATCACATTTTTTTAATCTGAAACATGTGTCACATTCTATGCTTTGTATACTAGAGGATTAAAAAAGTGAATTTCATGAATTTTTGACCAAGTTAAGGTGGTTAGACATACAAGTTTTTTGTATTTTAAAAGTTGTAATAAAAAATTCATAATTAATTATTTACTTGGAAAAAATTACAAAAAATATGCATCACATCGGGGACATGAGTCCTCTACTTATATTTAAAATATTATAAAAAAATATTATCATTTTATTGTGGTTAGGGTGGTCGACAGACACCTACTTCTTATTTTCTCCTAAAATTTAAGTACTACTATTTGAAATTTCAAATTTTCACCTTTTTTTAAAATAAACCTTTTAGTTTAGAAACTACATTCAATTTGCTATAAATTATATTTTTACACATTTTAAAAAAAATATAGATAACTTATTCAATTTTTTACGTCAAGTTGCCTAACTCTAATTTTTCTGATTTTTTTACCACTTAAGGGCCTATTTTTTCCATTATGATGCCGTGCATACCCGTTTACCAAAATTTAACATCGAATTTTGTATCCACTAGGGTTTAGGACCGAGGACAACAATCTTCTATACTACACATTCAAGGATGACCCTAGAGATCTCACCCCAAGAGTGGAATAGAGGTTAGAGATCTAACAATAATGTACTGTAGGATATGATTTCAGATTAGAAGAGGGGTTCACCACCAAGTAAGAGCTTGGAAAGACTAATGAAATGCAAGATGAAATGCAAAACCTTGTTTGATGCAATACTTTAGTAAATGACTTGGAAATGCAAATAAAGCAGAACAAAAAACTATAAAATAGAAAGTGTGCACCTATAAATTTGTTGGAGATGGAATGGAGCTCTAAAATTCTAAAATTGTTTCTTTTTAGGCTTGGTGGGACTCATTCACCATTCTACGTGAAAAAGTCTTGGATCAAGGTTTATATACAGAAACAGGTTTCTTGGAAAAGGGTATCTGAAACTGCAAAAATCTCAAAATTGATCCAAAATGGGACTCATTTGCCAATCTTGGTGAATGAGACCACTTAGGTTTTTCTAAAACTTGAAGGTCTAAATTTGGTCTTTAATATCTACTTTTCCTATTCCTCTTGATTTATGCATCTCAAACTGCCAATTTCAGGCCTAAAGGTGACTTTTTGTGAAGATGATGACCTTGCAAATGGGGAGACAACTCCAACAACCTTGTAGCCTATTCTTCAATGATCTTCAAGTCTACAAAATACCTAGATCTACAGTCACATAAATAAAGAAAAAAGAGTGTTGATAGTTAGGAAGTAGGTGTTTTCCTTGGTCAAACCCATTTTAGGTAATTAAAACAAATGATGAAATAGGATAATGAAACATGAACCTGAAGTAATGCAATTAAAACCTTTCCATGATGATGGGTCTTGAATTGTTGCAACAACTAATGGAGATTTCTTCCCTTGAATTCCTTAGAAATGATTTTGGAAGCTATCTTAGTGACCTTGTGAAGACTTAAAATGTTTAACTCTTGCTTGCTTGACTTGAAAAATTGAATGCATGATGTTTCTTGTTATGAAATGAGGATTTGAAAGCTTGCTTATATAGGCAATCCACTCCAATGACCATTAATTTGATCCCCAATGCTGACATAGGATAAATTTGAACTTAAGAGCTAGTTTTTCCCGCTCAAACCTTGAAAATAAATCAAATGGGACTCATTCAACCAAGGTGGCGAATGGGTCCCACAGGGCCTATTTTTCATGCAAAGGTGTCAAGGAGTAAATAATTTAAGCTTTTATGTTGATATTGTTGGGTTTTTTATTAAATTATTCCTTGGGATGCACAATATAGGGTCATAGGGGCCTATTAATGATGATATAAAGGTCATAAATACAAGAAGACTCAAATTCCAATGTGAAAGTGTAAATAAATACACTTTACAATACTAAATTAAGGAAGAATTGGGTCTATTTAGCTTAGAAGGGTACTAAATCCCATGTCAATGTGTAAAACACATTACAACACTAGATTAGGTCCACTTTATTTAGAAGCCTCCTAAATTCAATGTGAAAGTGTAAATAAATACATTTTGCAATACTAAATTAAGGCAAATTTAAGATTATTTAGCTTAAACGAACCCTAGATCTAATGTGGATGTGTAAAAAACATCCAACATTAGATCAAGGTGGCATTAGATCCAATTTATCATTGATTATTCTCAAATCAAGAAAGGGACTCATTTTTTGACACTACTATCTGTAGTGATAATGATAAGGGTATTCCCCTTAGACGAAGGAGGTGATATTTTTCCAATAATATCTAACCCCCATTTTTAAATGGCCAAGGAGAGGTCTGATTTCATAATTCTTGTGCATGTGCATTAATAAGGTGACTATGTTGTTGGCATTAAGGGAACTTTTTAACAAAATTGAAGGAATCTTGTTCCATCATTTGTAAAAAATACCCCATGTGCATCAGTTTCCTCACCAAGGATTTAGTGAGAGGTATTTTTTCTTTAGTGAGACATCAAAGAATCAAGCCATTATAATATTTTTTGGTAGAGAACATCAGATAAAACAACATAACAGACTAAAAGATTTTGTATACGAGTGTGACTGTTCTTCGTCGCATCATCGAGAACTTCTCTAGTATTTAAGTAATTGTAAATATTAGGGAACCATTCTCCCAAGTCCACGTGGAAACACACAAAGGTATCAGATTTAGGTTGATCAAAAAAATTTGGGGACTACAAGACTTGAACCATGAAATGGTATTTTTTCATATCTTCGTCCAAGGGTACTAGGGAAGTAGTGCTTTCCATGGCATCCACATGTCTGTTCTCCCTTTGAGGGATGTTGTCTATTATTAAGGAGGAGAACCATTTGAGTAAAGACAAAGCAAGGTCCTGATACCGAGACAAAATACTCTACTTGGGTTGATAGGCTCCCATGGTCTAGTTCACAATGAGCTTAGAATCACCTAGTATGCAGAGTTTTTTTTATGTTTAGTGCAATCACAACATGTAATCTAATAATGAGAGCTTCATATTCAGCGATATTGTTAGTACAAGGATATTCAAATCGAAAGGAGAGAAGGAACAGTTTACCTTTGGGAAACATTAAAACCACACCCAACCTAAAAATAGTCTGACATCTTGACCCATAAAAGTACATTTTCCATTAAAGGTCATAGTTAATCACAAAACTGTTCTCATTAGGAAAAAAATCCAACCCTAGGAAGGAGTTAGATGAGGGAGCATCCACGAATTGATCCGCAAGCACTTGACCCTTTATTGACTTCTGAGTAACGAACTTTATGTCAAACTCAGAGAGTAACATTACCCATTTCACTAACCTCCGAACAAGGTTGGTACTAGAGAATAAATGCTTTAGAATATCACTTTTAATAATGATATGTGTTTCAACATGGAGAAGGTAGTGCCTTAACTTCTATGTAGCAAAGACAAGAGAAAGGCATTGCTTCTCCATAGAGGAGTAATGAGTTTCGTAATCGACCAAAACACGACTAATGTAGTAGATTTCTCTCTCTTTCCTGACATCATCATACTAGGCCATTAAAGCTTCCATAGCATATTGTGATGTTGCGAGGTATAGTAAAAATCTTGTAGCTTGCATGACTGACATTAATATGGGAGGATTGGCCAAATAGGCTTTGATCGACTCAAAATATTTTTGGCACTCTTCATCCCATATGAAGTGAACATCCTTCTTTAATAGATGAGTAAAGGGAAGAGTACAATCAGCCAATTGATATATGAATCTACGAATCACTTGAATTTTTCCTTGTAAACTTTGCAGTTCAATAATATTCCTATGTGGAGGCATGTTAATGAAAGCATTATTCTTATTTGTTTCAACTTCGATTCTACAGTGAGAAACTAGGAATCCTAGAAGTTTTCTAGAATCCACACTGAAGACACACTTAAGGGGATTGAGTCTCATCCTATAGATTCGAAGCCTCTCAAAAATAAGACAAAGATTTTTTACACGATCTTGACGAGTTATAGATCTTTCCAAGGTGTAATCAACATAATATTCTAATATCTTATGAATAAAATCATGAAATATTAGGGTCATCACCCATTGGTAAGTAGCTCCTACATTCTTTAACCCAAAGGGAATGACCACATAACAGAAGGTACCCTAAGGGGTGGTGAAGGTTGTCTTATAGTAATCTTCTGAATTAATACAGATCTGATTGTAACCTGAAACCATCCATAAAAGATAACAATGCTTGGCTTGCAGTCGAATCCACAATCATATCTATATTAGGCAACGAAAATCATCCTTAAGAGAAGCATTATTAAGCTCATGAAATTCATTAAATATATGAATACGACCATCAGGTTTACTAATGACAACTATGTTTGAGATCCAAGGGGAGTAGTTGATTGGTTGGATAAAGCCCACTTTCAACAACTTCTCCATCTCAATCTTAACCATCAATGCCACCCTAGGATTGATCTTTCGAATTTTCTACTTAACCAACTTTTCATCGAGATATAAGATGATATTGTGAACCACTATAGAACCATCAATACCAAGCATATCTTAGTATGTCTAAACAAAGATATTAGGATGAGAATGTAAGAGATCAGAATGTTCGTCTGATTGTTCTAAAGAAAGAAACTTTTCGATCTTAATTACATTTTCAAAAGAGTTAGGATCCGTAGATATTTCAGTAGTATTTCCTATAAGGAGAGAACTACGATCTTTAGGATGCGATATTGGGACATCATTCTGAACATTGGATAGAGGGCCCTCCTTTTTACTACTCAAGAAAGATTCTCCAAAGTACGCTTGTTTATGCAGGTGATACAGGAATCATCTCTTGTGATGGAAGGGAGGGAAAAGGGAGTAGGCACCTAGGAATTCCTCAAGTGCTTCATTTGAAGAGAAGACATCTAAAGGGATTTTTTGGCTTGCCCCCTATCCTATATCAATTTAGGATTGACCAAACTCAGTGGTTTGACTGAAATCATAGACACTCCACCAAGGGTTTTACTTAGATTGTTCAATAGAGCATCCCAAACCTAGATAGCCATACCGAGAAGTGAGTTCATATCCAAAACCATGATGATTTTGCAAAAAATTGGGAGGTGGTGGCTCTACATAGATGATTTCATTCCACCAATGAACATCAAACACATCCATGGGAGCACTTTTACCTTCTTTTCTTGGTTCACAAACATTAACCTCCTTCTCAAGAGAGGGGCTACTCTCCTCAATAGGGAAAGGGATGGTTTCTAGAATAGGATCACATTTCCCTTTCGTAATGGGAGTATCTTCCATCTTCACATTAGAGGCATTTGAAAACTCTATATGAGTGGAACTTGCTTTGTATTCTACAATGAAGAATTCAGAGAATTCTAGAGAGACCCAATCATCACAAATAAAAGCATCTGACTTAGAAGAAGGAGAAAATGGGGAAGACTTAGGACATTATTCTTTTGGTGATTCATCTTTAATTACATTTTCTTCAGGCACAACCTCCATGAATGGTATCGTCAAGGAACATACCATAGTGTCAGTGGTTAAGGAAGGAATATAATTCTTAAGAGTAGAGATGATTGAAGCCCGACCGGTAGCCACTAGTTCACAAAGGTGAAAAACATCTGGATCAGCTTTAACCATGACCACCCAATTATTTGCAATGAAATTTAAGGAGCAGTGTAAAGTATAAGTTGTGGCACCCATAGCACGAATCTAGGGTCTCCCCAAAAGAAGATTTTAAGGTAAAGGGCTAGACATCACATAAACTAAATTAGGTAAGGTAATAGGACCTAGCTGAAAAGACAGTATTATCATGCCTAGACCTTGATAACCAGTGCTATCAAACCCACAAATGTACAAGGAAGAAGCAACTAGAGAATATGAATCAAATTTAATCTTTTGCAGTAGTTTGATACCGTAGACTTTGAGAGCTAAAATGATGTCAAGGAGAGTATTCATAATACCAATATTGTAAATGGGTGGGTGCATGGAGATGGGTAGAAAATTTGTGGCCACTTTCAATTTTTCTTTTTTAAAAAGTCATAACACGAACACGCTATAATGCAAGCGCATTATAATGCATGCGCATTATGGATTTGTGTGTTGAGCCTGAGGCTCAGAAATAATGAGCCCATAATGCGAGCATGTTATAAAGTGCTTGTGTTATTACATACTAAAAGAAAAAAAAGTGAAACTCATTCATTCTTGCTAAAATAGTCATGTCTATACATCTTCAAAATGCCCTCGCATTATGAAAAAGTTGGTTTTTTTATAGATTTATTATCTCTCTTTGTCTATACTCTCTCCCACTCTCTCACACCCTCTCCAACTCTATCCCACCCTCTCACAATCTCCCACTCTCTCCCAG
>VDFB02281492.1:508403339-508421325 GCA_007258455.2 Sequoia sempervirens
TTTTGAAGTAGCGGTATTGTAGCTGAGGGTACCGGTCAAAAGGCTTAAGTCCTCGTTTGTGATCTCCATTCGGCACCATGAAGAGCCCACTATATTGCCTCTGATCCGCCAATGAGTACACCAGGTACGAGGTCATGTAAAACTTGTTGCTCTTCTTAACATTTACGAACTGCTCGTGGAAGCAGTTGCTGATGATACTCCCCCAGTCAAACGAGATCTTGGTTTCCACATCTTCATTTCCTTGTATGATCTGCTCAATGTAGTAAGCCATCCACTCCTGGAAGTAGGCGGCTGCTGGGAGGCCCATGACTCTGCTTAGCATAGTCACCAAGTCGTGATAGTCCTCTTGAAAATCGCTGCGGAACAGCTCTTGGGGAACTTTTGCAGCACTACCCCGCTTCTCCTTCAACCTGTAAACATTGATTAACTTCTTGATGTTCAATGGATTGGCATCCCATGCCGCCTGACACTGCTCCAAAGTGGGGACTTGCATATGTGGGAATGTCAGAATGTAGAATGTTTTTCTAATTCCTTCCGGAGACATGTCGGCAAGGATATTCCCTTCTTTGTCTACGATTGTCCGGGTATCCGTCTGATAGGCTTCTCGGCAAGCCATTACCAGCTCAGGTGCTATTAGAGACAGCGGGAAGCCAGCAGCTTTAGCGATTCCGCTTTGGCGTATCAATCGTGCATTCTTTGTCTTAGGGTCGACCTTGACCCTCTGGGTGAACTCATCTATGTCCACCTGGCCTATGTTGGTGTCCGAGATCTCTTTCCAATCAGTCGAAACCTTTGACTGGAGCGGTTCACCCTAAAATTGGAACTTCATTTGGTCTTTGTCGTCTCTCCCACGGGCAGCCCTTCCGGATTTCTTACCCTTGTCCCTTTCGGTAGAGGCCCCTGAAGTTCCTGCGGCCGATTCCATATATCCTGCAGGCAAAGGGCGAAGTTAGCACAAGAAAACACCGAAAACGTTAATGTTAGTCTGTATTGCGAGCATATTATATAACCAACCATTCAAATGCATCATAATTTTAATTTTCTAACGATATTGATTTCATATCAGAGCATTTGACCAATCCGGGTCCGGAGGGCCGGACTTCGCTGGCAGGAATGCTGCCAGGAAGGGAAAACACGGGCAAAAGCTCCCAGAGACATCCGTTGGCCAGATTTTAATGTTTTAAGGGGTCTATGATGAAGAACGGCATGATTTAGGACGTGGGTCGAAGTTAGATTTTCAATTTGGACTGATTTGGATCGATTTGAGGAGCTCAAAGGAGCTCGCTTGAAGTAATGCTTCGTGCTGCCCATTGATCGGCAACGACGCTTTCACCGGTTAAGTTCTTTAAGCGGAAGGCATTATCTCCCAAAATCTCAGCTATCTGAAAGGGGCCAAGCCAGAGCTTGTCGAATTTATTGTGTCCCCTTTCTTTTCATGGGCCTTGTCCCAATATAGGACCAAATCTGTAATCCTAAAGGCCTTAATTTTGGCTCGGCAGTCAAACCATCTTTTCACTACGCCCTGATGCTTGGCAAAATTTTCTATTGCACGGTCTCGGACTTCCTCTAAATGTAAAAGTTCAGCTAAACGAGCCTCCCTATGATCTCCTCCTTCATAAAAGTCGTTGATGAATTGAAGAGTCAGAATTTTTAAGTGGATGGGGAATATTGGCTCACACTGCTAGACAAGTGGTCCTGAATCAATGTCTTATGTATGGAAAAAGGACTAGCCCAGTAATAAACGGAGCTGGGTACGCCAGTCCTTGGGATTCCTATCTAGCAGCCTTTTGATCACGGTAATCAAATTCTTATTCATGGACTTGGCAAGGCCATTGCCTTGAGGGTAGTAATTGGATGAAAATTTGAGGGCAATCCCATAGTCAAACGCCCAGCTAGCAAATTTTAAAGAAGCGAAGGCAGGTCCATTGTCACATACTAGAGCATACGGACAACCAAAGCGATTTAGAATAAAACTTTCTAAGAAATCAGTAACTACTTCAGTTGTACAATGCTTACAAACTATTGCTTCCGTCCATCTAGTACAATAATCAGTAGCGGTTAGAATGTACCTATGTCCCGCAGATGATGGAGGGCTTATCGGACCGATGAAGTCGAGACCCCACTGTGCAAAAGGCCTTACCTCCAACACGGGCTGTAGTGGGACAGCAGCATTCCTCTCCCTGGTGGCAGCGGTCTGGCACGTATGGCATGAACGGACATGGCCATGGGCATCTTTGAA
This sequence comes from Sequoia sempervirens, assembly GCA_007258455.2. Lineage (NCBI taxonomy): Eukaryota > Viridiplantae > Streptophyta > Pinopsida > Cupressales > Cupressaceae > Sequoia > Sequoia sempervirens. The sequence goes on from VDFB02281492.1 coordinate 508,405,579, forward strand.
GACAGTTGGCCAGTAGTACCCTGCCCTTAATATCTGATGGGCCGTAGAAGAACCCGATCCATGGCCTGTACCAAACTTATCGTGAAACTCCTTCAAAACACGTTCCGCTTCCTCCTTGCCGAGGCATCTTAGATAAACGCCCTCATGATTCTTCTTATAGAGAATGGACCCTTGTAACATATAACCGTTGCTTTTCAATCTGAGGGCCCTCTTCTGAACTCCTTGCAAATGCGACGGACACTTATGATTAAGCAGAAAATAAATGACGTCTTGATACCACTCTCCCGGGGAGACATCTTCAAGCTGATATTGCTGCACCGTGAGTTCAGGTCTGGCCTCTGTTGCTGTTTCGGCCATTGTGCGGGTGAGTGCCTGCCCTCTTACCAATTTCATTGGTTGGATCTCCATATCATATTCTTGGAGCAGGGTGACCCACTTGGCCCTCCGTTCGCCCAACTCATTTTGCATGAGAAGCGTTTTGACTGCTGGGTCAGGGACGATTGCAAACACCTTGTTGCGTAGAATGTAATGTCTAAATTTCTTTACTCCCCTAACGAGAGCGTACGCCTGCTTTTCTATGTTGTGGTAGCGCAATTCAGCATCTTTGAGGGGTGCGCTCATGAAGGTGATAGGATGCTCATTTCCTTCGTCATCCTTTTGGGTCAACATACTGGCACAAGAATGCTCTGAAGCAAATGAATAAATGTAGAACGGCTTCAAATAATCTGGACTGACCAACATAGGCGCCTCAGCAATGGCTCATTTGATCTCCTCAAAGGATTGTTTGGCCTCTAGTGTCCACTCAACTTTGGCGTCCTCTTGAGCATGGCATTGAGAGGTTTGACTATTTCCGCGAAGCCGGTAATGAATTTTTGGACGAAATTAATCTTTCCGAAGAAAGACTTTAATTCCTTTTTGCTGCTCGGGGGCTGAATCTTGAGTAGTGACAATGCGCTCAGGATCAATGGAGATTCCCTGCTCTGAGATGATGTGCCCGAGTAGTCTGCCTTCGGTCACTCCAAAAATGCACTTCTTGGGGTTGAGAGAAACCCTGAATTCCTGGCATCTCTGAAATACTTTGCATAGGTCAGAGACGTGATCACCTCGCTTCTTGGAGAATACGGTCAGATCATCCATATAGATGATTATACATTTGCCGATCAGGTCCTTGAAAGCGATATCCATGGCGCGTTGGAAAGTGGCGCCGGCGTTGATGAGCCCAAACGACATTCTCCTGTACGCGAATGTTCCCCACTTAGTGGTGAACGCAGTCTTATGGCGATCCTCGTATTGTACCATTACTTGATTATACCCGGAGTATCCGTCGAGGAACGACATCATCTGGGAGCCATTGACAATTTGCAGCACTTCATCCAGTGAGGGCACCGGATAGTTGTCCTTTTCTGAGGCGCGTTGAGATTACGGAAATCCACGCACAATCTGATCTCTCCATTCTTTTTCCTGACCGGGACCAAGTTAGCCACCCACGTAGAATGCCTAACGGGAAAGATGATCCTTGCTGAAAGTAATTTTTGCACCTCCTTGTAAACAATAGGTTCTAGCAGGGCATTAATAGGGCGTTGCCGCTGACGGAAGGGCCTCACCTCAGTCTTTAGAGGGATGGTATGCGTGATGACCGATGTGTCGTATGTTTTCAAGTCTTCGTAACTCCATGCCACCACGTCAGGATATCTGCGCAAGGCATCCGTGATTCCCCTCTTCTCTTCGGGCGTGCATACCTTTCCAATAAAAACATTCTTGATATCCTCGGTCGTTCCCAAGTTGTGAGCATTGCACTGGCTGCTTATAGTCTCCTTTTTCGTTTGCCGGTCTTGATCCCTGATCTGATCCAGGTCGAATACACGCTCCAGCTGAACCATCCCTCTAGGGATCGTGTTGGTTTTCAGATTGATAACCCCTTCTATGTCCAACTCAGCTTCCTGTGGATCAGCTTCATCGATTATTTGGGCAGCAAAGACGTCAGAGCTTGTGATGAACTGGAGTATATGCTTATCATCATTAAAGACCTGCAGGTGGGTGACATTGTCCAGGACTGATGGCGTAGATGTCAGCTCAACAGTGAACTTCTTAAGCCCTGACAAAGAGAGGGGCTGTAATGTGCTGGCTACTTGAGCCAAGGCATCAGCTATGCGATTCTGAGCATGAGGGATCAGCTGTATGTTGACTACATCTAGGCCCTCTAGGAGGTCCCACACCCTGTGTCTATAGTTGGTGAGTCTTCGATCATGGCATGAGTACAATCTCCTGACCTGCTTAACCACAAGTGCAGAATCCCCGAAGATTTGTAGTACTTTCACATTCTTCCTCAAGGCCATAAGAAGGCCAAGGACCAAGGCCTCGTATTCTGCCACATTATTGGTGCAATAAAACTGTAATCGATGGGCAGCAAGAAATGTCTTACCCGTCGGACTGATGAGCTCGATCCCCGCTCCAACTCCCTGTCTTGATTTTGATCCATTAAACCGGAGCATCCAACACTCGGAGGATTCCTTATTCCCGGGTTTGATTGAGCCTTCGTTCTCTTTTGGCTGGACATCAGGTCTAGTGATCTTAGGAAGGCTTTCTTGGTTGAGGCAACAACCAACAGGTGATCCGAGCGGTGCCTCCTTTGGTGTTTCCATCGGAGGAGCAGCGATTTTCTTAACCTGCTCCACTGCTGCTTGGCACAAGCAATAGTCAAACTCAGAGTGAGCAGCGTTGTGAACCCTACACCAATTTGGCAATAACAGGTCTTGGAAATTCATCCTAGCTCCTAGGCTGAGCTGATCTCTTGCGCACTTTCCCATAAACTCTTGGAAGCCATCGAGCAATCCCCAGTCGTCACTTTGAACCGACTCGTCATCAGCTTTTGCCAACATTTCTTCATCTGGGGGCATTTGCTCGGAGCCCGCCGAGGGGCTACATAATACCAGCAATACTTCATCTATCCATTCTTCTTGAAGCTCAAGCTCGTTTTGGTAAGCAAAAGGGCGGTAATTCCCCAAGTCAGTCTCTGTGAATAGCACCTCGCTGAGATTATTGTATTCTGTGATCATATATTTCATTCGAGGTTCACGGTCAATACGAATCTGGTTTGGCAGCCCCTTCCACGGCAGCCACATGTGAGACAAGTCGGTGGCGGTGTATCCGTTCAGCGCCTTGGTGAACTCTCTTCTCAGAATGATTCCGTAGGCATTAGGTATGTCTGCCACTTGGATGTCCACAACCTGTTGTATCCGAGGGTCCGCAGCGATTTGCATGGGGATGCGATTTATTTCGCCCACGATATTAATCTCTGTTTTGTCGAGTTGGGTGACTTTTCTCTTTGAAGGCGTGGGGGTGATGCCAAGAGCCTTGCACACGGCCAAGGGCATAACGTTGGCAGACGCGCCTGAATCGAGCAGGCAGTTGTGCAAATTCTTGCCAAAGACCCTAATAGTAGTCAGGAACGGGGGAGTTTCTGGTCTCCCTTGGAGGATGCCCACGGGTGTGTCCATTTAAGCTATTTGGCCTCTGTTCCTATCACCGCCTATGTCCTTGGTCTGTTTAAATTACTGGTCCTTGGGAGGCTGTCTGCCAGCCCTCTCTGGTTCCTTTTCAGTGTATCTGCCAGCCGACTGATTGATGGGAATATGATTCCTTCTTCCGGTGTTGTCCTGTATCTCTTGTTCCTTCCTGGGCTCCTCAAAGGTTACCCTCTTGGCCAGGGTTTCTTGTGTCGTGCTAGGTAAGGGAGTCCCATTCAGAACCCTGAAAAAGGCATGCCTCATGGCAGGAACCTTGAGCAATTCGAAAGCCGACAAACTAATTTTGACCTTCTTGAACTCCTCCGCCACATACTCACCCATTTGCTCGATTTCAGAGCTAAATGCCTGGCCTATGGAAGAACTGGGGGTTTGACTCTTGGTTTGCCCAGTCAGATTTTGGGGTTGGCTCTGGGGCTGGCCTTGCGGTTGGTTTTGGGGTTGGTTTCTGTTGAGATATTGGGCAGGTATATGAGGGAGCCCCGGGTTATTGCTAGCATTTGGATCAGGCGGGGTGGCGAAGTTGTTTGGTGAAGTAGAAGTGGTGAAGGGTCCACCAGCTTGCCTATTCCTAAGGAAATAGGGACTTGACCGTTGATGGAACATGTGGACCTCATCGACGAATGGCTCTTCTTCATCCATCGGACCGTTATCTACCGAATCAAAAAGCTGAGCTAGAGTTGATTTGTTGCTTACCTCTTGCGCTTTCTCATCCTCGATGGGGGTGAGCTCGGCTTCGGGCTTGTTGCGGTCTCCTCGCGGAAACGGCGCCTGATTGACCACCAGACATGAGGAATCGTAAGGCTCCGATGGGACGATGTCCCTGTAATTGGCGTTATCAACGGCATTTTGTACTTCTACTTGGAAGATTTCTGTAGCCGTCTGGAACTCAGGGCAGTCTAGCTCAGAATGCCTGCTGGTTTTGTGAAGTCAGCACCATCTGGACAAAGCTGCCTCAGCCAAATACACACTGCTGGATGGTCGGTCATTGCCTGCTGGTTGATCGAACGGCGTGGGGACACCGCCGTTGTTGGGCCTGGTGTTCCATGTGCGATTTTGTCTCTGAGAAGGTCTTCTTTCTGTGTTTTGATTGGAATTCTGCCCCCTCTCATAATTCTGGCCCGAGGAGGTGTCTTCTTCCATGTTATCTCTGTTGTCTCTATTGTCTCGAGACTCCCGACTGTCCCTGTTGAGATTGGCCTGAAAGCTGCGTTGGGAGGCCTGCAGCTGATTATTCTGGTTCTTCAAATGCGTCATTTCTGTGGACATCTTCTTAATCATTTCGGTTAGCTCCTCCAACTTGTCCTTCTCGGCCGCACCTCCAGGCGACGGGGCCAGATTTTGGAGAAAAGCGGGCGGGGCTACCGGCTGATTTTGATATGCTGGAGGAAAGTCCGGTCTTGATAAGTGCAACGGCGCCTGGGGCTGTTGGGAATATGCTTGCTGTTGTGGAGCTATTTGAGAATAGCTGTACTGCTGCTGGGGCTGCAAGTAAGATGTTGCGGGAGGCGCATAATTCAACGGCTGCCCCGGATGCGGCACCATAGACAATTGTGGCACCTGGTTCATGAGAGGAGTTTGGTGAGCAAACGCCTGATTGAGCCCCTGAATTTGCATTGGGTGGGCGACGGGCCCCAAAGAGGGTAGTGGGCCTGAGATATTTTGTCCCAAATTCGAACTTGCAATGACAGCCTCCGCATAGGCGGTCAGTAAGGTGGCAAGCGGCGGGCGCATCCTTTTTACCAATGCCGCTGTGAGGTTATCCAAGGCTGCGTAGTAGACCAGCAAAACAACCGCATCATTATGGAGGTATGGATCTTGAAGCCTCATGTGAGCCCGATGGAAGCGATCATTGAAGGAGCCAATGGGTTCGTTGACCTCCCTTCTGATAGACATGAACTGTTGGTAAAGGTCAACGGGGTTGACAGGAATCTTGTACTTTTGCAGGAAGGCATTCTTCATCAGGGTCCACGAGGTGATCGATCCCTATGGCAGATTGATGTACCAGTAGAAGGCCTCTTCTCCCAATGAATGCGGAAAGAGGCGACACGCCACGTCCTCGTGACCTACCTGCATTTCGGTAATCGCCGTTTCAAATATCTTGATATGCTCTTCGGCCGTTCTTTGCATATCACGTGGATGGAATTTTGAAGAAAAGCCCTCCGGATACTTGGGCATGTCATTATAAACAGCAAAGTGTATCGGCGAAGGGTTATGCGCAAGCCAAGCCATGAGGGTAGGCGGAGGTGGAACTTGCTGCTGGAGAATAGGGATTTGGGGCTGTATTGGCAATACAACCACGATTTGAGGCTACCCTTGAGCTATAGCTGCCTGGACTGCGCTTTGGGCTGAAAGGGCCGGGAGAGGAGCGAACCCCTGGCTGCCGGAAGGAAGATGTGCAAATGCTGTTTGAGACGGTTGGGTGGAAGATGAAGGCCAGCCAAGTGAAGATGGAGGTGAAATGGAGGCGGATGAAAAAGAGGGAGAGACGAAGCTGCTTCCTTGTGCTCGTCTTGCCCTCGTGGGAGGCTGCAATTCTTCAAATTCTCCCTTGTTTGGTGCTGATCGTAGAATCCTTTGAAACCTTTCCGGGGAGAATGATCCGATCCGATCCAGCTTCGCTTTATCCTACACCTTAGTATTCCAATCGTTGCCCTCCTTCTAGCGCCAGTTCTGTTGATGGTGTTTTTATGCACTTCTCAACACAGGCAGTGTGTAGGTGCACTACCTCTCTTGAAAGACAATCTTCCACAATCGGATTGCAGAACACTATCCCAAGGTCTCTCGGATGTCAGGTCATGATAGTGCTTAGATACCTCAGTAGTTGATGTGATTTGCTGGAATCACAAGGCAGCCTTACGGGAATACAAAGTGTGGATGTGAAACACGAAGTAGGATCTTCAAAAAGGGAGTTCTTAGCATGAAAGAATTCAGGTGTTGGCTGTAGGTTCAAACAACAATCTCGAACTCCATCTAGTTGTTAGATTCAGCTTTATAAGGTATAATGAACCTTGGTGTTGTTCAATTCCTAAAGAAAGTGAAAAGAGCGAAGGAGAAGGAAAGTTCCTAAGCCTAAAGCTTGCTGCGAACAGTGATAATGGAGTCCCTGCAATGGACAATTCCTTCAAACAATCTCCCACTTAACCAGGAATTTCACAATATCATGGGAGTTGTGCAATCTTCTAAGGGCTGCAGATTTTTATCCTTCATCCACCACATACATGCATGAACTAAAGATAAGTGTTTGAGGCAGCTTAAATCAGGTCCAGGCTAACTTTGCAAAGCTGTCTACCTTCAGCAAACAACAAAAAGTATGGACTAAGGAGTTATCAACAAAGTAAAAATTTTCATGAACACCAACAGCATTCCTAAGATTATCCAAATAACATGAACAGCTAACTAAACAGCAAAGAGATCTAAGCTAACATCTAAGATTGGAGAAATGAATTAATTAACATGAGAGAACACAAGGAAATGCACCAAGTCAATGCTATTTCTCATATATTTCAGCAGCATGTCTTTACAACAACTCAACTCTCACTTTACAAATGAGGGGAGTGCTCTATTTATAGCTTTTCCAAAATCAAATGAATGGCCAAGATTCACTTCCATTGTGTGGCCATGATTCATTACAAATTAGGGTTTCACCTACCCCCAAATAGATTTACAATTAAAAAACATGTTCTGTCTTTTCCCTATTTTGTCATCTAGTGGATGACACTATTTGCATTTTCGTCCTATAGCTGATTGCTGTTTCTTTGGCTGCAGCTACCTTTCTGGGAGGTCTTCTTCCTTGGCTGGGCTGTCTGGTTGCTCCTAAGAGGCTGCGTGTTCAATATGCTTGAGGATTACGACCTGGAGCTTGTCTACCTCGAGGATTTCACATCTCAATGTCTGGTAGCTCCATTCTTTAGCATTCTCTTCCAGCCGCTTCCAGTCCTCGTCATACTTTGAGCCATGATCCCTGAAGAGCTCTGATCTATTGAAAAGCACAGGCAGTGAAACTCAAGAAGTTTGTTGTGGTATCTCCAGTTGTCCCGTCGTTCATCCTTTCCTCAAAATATGACCCGACCTTTCCTGCATCTAATTGCACGGTGGGCATATCATGGCCCGTCATTAGCTTGAGGTACTCGGTGCATTCTACTCGGATCTCCTTGATCCATGCAATATCTGGATCCACCCTACTCTGGATCTGCTCCATCCGCTCCCTTCGATTGATGAGGTCCCTGCGCCATATGTCCACCAACCAGTGATCCTCCTTCTTCAATTCCAGTTTCTCTTCCCACGTGCTTTCTGGCATTCGGAGGATGGCCTCAACCTTCGGGAAGGTAGAGTCGTAGATAGCAGGGAAGTCAGTGCAGAGCTTTCTTATGCTTTCCAGGGACTGAACCAGGTCCAGGAACTTGTTGGCTATCTACACGGCCAAGCCGATCCCTATGTTTCCGACCTTTGTAACCTGCAGGAACTAGTCCTCCGTGGTCTTCTCTAGATTTTTCCTCTTTTCCAGCTTATCTATTTGTTCCTTGGAGAGCAGCTGTGGCGCGGCCGTGGAGGTAGTGGGGAGGTCGTCGATTGAAGACCATTGTTGGATGTAGTCAGTTAGGGCAGCAACCTGCGCCTTTAGTTTGTCCTTGGTGATCTTATTCTGCTTAATCCGGTGCACTACCGTAGCCACTGACTCCTCAAGATGTCCAACTTTCTGTTCCCTGGTGGCCGTCCCTAGGTTGATGGTGGAGATATTATAGCTTACTCCGGCCTGGCCAACAGTTGGCGTTGCCACTTGTGCTGCTCGGGAGCCAGAAGTGTCCATGGTTACCTTGGAACGGACCTTAGGCTTCATTTCCTTCTTTGGTGTGGCTAGAGATCGAGCCAAGATGGCCTCCAATCTCGACCTTGGGTCGCTCAGGATAGGAGTGGTCTTTTCAAGTTGCTTCTCCAGCCAGTTGTGCATGGCAGCCTTGTCCTTGGGTGCCTCATGGCTGCTCTCACCTGTCTCAGTCAGGGGCAAGACTTCTGCCTCCTTTTCCTTTTCAAGTCCTTCCCCCTCTCTGGCAACATCCTCCTCTTCGTCAGAGTCTTGATAGAATACGAGGCTTTTGACGGGTGCCCTGGTAGTCAACAGCTGAGTGGGATCTTCCTTTCCCGCTACCTCTTCTTCCTTTTCTTTGACAGCCTCAGCTCTAGGGCTCTTCACAACATGGACCTCGGCCTCAGTGATGGCATGTTTGGGCTGCTCCTCCGGTGGCTGCCCCTCTTCACCCGGCTGCTGAGCCAAATCTTCCTCGATGTCCTCATCAAAAGTTTGGACAATCTCTTTATCTCCCGAGCCATCCCCTTCATCCCTGCCCTCGGAGGAGCCCGTCTCTTCCTCTTCATAAGCAACCTTGTCAATGGTTCTGCGCTTGTATTCGGGTTGCTCGTAATAGTCATCAGCCTCCTCCTCCACAGACTTCGAAGCCTCTCGTTCTTGTTCTTCTAACTCTTTTGAAATCTGCATGGTGACCTCCATGGCTGGCGGCCTTGTTGGCAGTTGCGAAGGCTGAGATGTTGCGAGTGCTTGGGCCAAGGCTGCTTGGAGAGCAGGATCCATTAAAAGTTGCGAGAGCTCGGGGGGAAGACTTTGCAGGTGCCATGTAATGGCCTCGGGCATGCTAGAAAAGGGAACAGGCGATGGTATTGTTGCCAGAGGTAGCGAGGTGATGGGGGACATGGCAGCAGCAGAGGAAGGGGTCATGCTAGAGGAGTCAATATTGATTATGGATCCAGCTGGAGGTGAAGAAGCAAGGTGAACGGAAATGTCCACCGCTTGGGGAGATGAGGCGGCCGCGGTCTGAGAGGTGGGCAGCACACCAGCCAGGAAGGAGCAATGGAGGCTGCGTCTCCGTCGTGACTACCGTCCTTTTGAGCCTCTTGGGAGATGAGCCTCCCGTATCCTTTGCTGTTTGTTCTTTGGGGCCCCCCGACTGCGCTGTTTCTGCTTCTTTCGTCTTCTGGGACCTGGTGATGGGGGGAGACTTTGAAGTCTCACCAGCTGATGGGGAGGCAGCAATGTCCTCCGTGGTGCTCGGCCCGCTTTTGAGTGCCTCATATATAAGAGTTACCCCTTGATGCTTTAGTTGTTCCACCTGCCCATCAACCCACTCCTTGGTGCGAGTTATGATTGGCTGGGTGATGGTATCCAGGTCCTCGACCTCTTGTTCATCCCAGTCGATGGAGGGGATCGCCAGGTCGGCAACCGCAGGGTATCTCGGGTGCACCAGTGTGGATTCATCTTCCTCTAGCTGGTCTGGCACTGGAAACAGCTGTACTCTTCTCAAGAACTGCACCGTCATCCGCATGTAGTATCTCTGGCGGACCTCCTTATCATCTTTACAATCTGCCCAGAAATCTTCAACATGGTATAGGTGGGCGTATGCTGGCCCTAGCGCCTTCCTGATGTGGCCGTGTTGATCCATTCGTGGGCGAGCCGTGTACCACTTAAGGTTGTACTCCTTGAGTTCCTTTTCTGAGTTACCGGCGCATTGAGATGTTTGCAGCCGATACTGGCCCTGGCCGATGATCATGGGATAAGGGATCCCTGCTATGTGCTTCTGGCTGAAAACTGCCTGAATATGTTGGAGTTGCCGGGAAAGCTCCAGGAGAATAATCCTATCATTTGGGTATCTGGGCAGCTTGTTCGGCCGTTCCGTGAATCCCTGGGCACGGATGTAAGTAAATTTAGGGAACTGAATGTACAAGAAGGCATACTCCCTCAGGAGTGCCCTGGCGCTGTGAGACACCCTTCTCTCAAAGTCCCTGGCTATCAGTCTAATAATATGGCCTATGAAGGCATCATTGATCCGGCGGTACTCCTTTTTGAAGTAGCGGTATTGTAGCTGAGGGTACCTGTCAAAAGGCTTAATCCCTCGTTTGTGATCTCCATTCGGCACCATGAAGAGCCCACTATATTGCCTCTTATCCGCCAACGAGTACACCAGGTACGAGGTCATATAAAACTTGTTGCTCTTCTTAACATTTACGAACTGCTCGTGGAAGCAGTTGCTGATGATACTCCCCCAGTCAAACGAGCTCTTGGTTTCCACATCTTCATTTCCTCGTATGATCTGCTCAATGTAGTAAGCCATCCACTCTTGGAAGTAGGCGGCTGCTGGGAAGCCCATGACTCGACTTAGCATAGTTACCAAGTCGTGATAGTCCTCTTGAAAATCATTGCGGAACAGCTCTTGGGGAACCTTTGCAGCGCTGCCCCGCTTCTCCTTCAACCAGTAAATGTTGATTGACTTCTTGATGTTCAATGGACTGGCATCCCATGCCGCCTGACACTGCTCTAAAGTGGGGATTTGCATATGTGGGAATGTCGGAATGTGGAATGTTTTTCTAATTCCTTCCGCAGACATGTTGGCAAGGATATTCCCTTCTTTGTCTACGATTGTCCGGGTATCCGTCTGATAGGCTTCTCGGCAGGCCATTACCAACTCAGGGGCTATTAGAGATGGCGGGAAGCCAGCAGCTTTAGCGATTCCGCTTTGGCGTATCAATCGTGCATTATTTGTCTTAGGGTCGACCTTGACCCTCTGGGTGAACTCATCTATGTCCACCTGGCCTATGTTGGTGTCCGAGATCTCTTTCCAGTCAGTCGAAACCTTTGACTGGAGCGGTTCACCCTGAAATTGGAACTTCATTTGGTCTTTGTCGTCTTTCCCACGGGCGGCCCTTCCGGATTTCTTACCCTTGTCCTTTTCGGTAGAGGCCCCTAAAGTTCCTGCGGCCGATTCCATATATCTTGCAGGCAAAGGGCGAAGTTAGCACAAGAAAACACCGAAAACGTTAATGTTAGTCCGTATCGAGCATATCATCCAAATAATCATTTGAATACATCATAAGTTTAACCCTTAGATGATATTGATTTCATTTCAAAGCAATTGAGCAATCCGGGCCCGGAGGGCCAGAATTCCCTGGCAGAAATGCTATTAGGAAGGGAAAACACAAAAGAAAGCTCCCGGAGACATCCGCTGGCCAAATGTTCATATTCTAAGGGGTCCATGATGGAAAACATCATGTTTTAGGACGTGGGTCGAAGTTAGATTTTCAATTTGGATTGATTTGGATCGATTTGAGGAGCTCCGGAGGTTTCAGGCCGGAAGTCAGCCTGGCAAAGGAAGCCGGCGGTGGCGTACGTCAGGTGGAAGTCCGGCAGCAGAAGTCCGGAGGCTGGATCCCGGGAGGTAAAAGGGACGGCCGCATTAGGTTTAGTTTAACAGTTTGTACCGGACGACATTCGGGGCAACGGGGCCCGGAGGCCGGGAGGCCGCTAGCCGACGGCCACCGTGCAAGTTTTGATCGTTTCGAACGGCGGCGGCGAGCAGACTACCGGATCCCGGAAGGCGGGACGGCGCAAGGGACAGGCCGCGGAACCTTCCTAATGATGATTTGCACAGCGGCGGTGAAGGATGGGCCGGACACCGGAAGGCGGGCTGACGCGCCCCGACGGCCGCCGTATGATGTTTGCAACGGTGATAACGGTGGCGGCGAAAGGGACGACGGGGCCCGGGGTCAGAAAGGAAGGACAGGACGGCCGCCGCGAGGATTTCAATGATGATCTGAGCAGTGGCGGCGTCGGGGAGACCGGAACCCGGAAGGTAGAAGGATCCGCGGAGGAGGCCGCCGTGATCGAATAAAGTTAAGCGGCAGCCCGGCGGCCAAGGACATCCGGAAGTGGCCAGTTCCCGCCGGGCGATGGCGGAACCGTCGTAAATTCCGGGGCGAATTTCCGGTTAACGGCGAAAGGCTTTCAAAGAGGAACGAAATTAGTTTAACGGAAGGCCTTTATTTCATAGCGGAAAGTTAAAGAGCTGACCAGGATAAAGGCTTAGGAGGCGAGGGCAGGAAGAACGACCCTCGCGCCCGGAGGAGGATAGGTTACATTAGCTCCGATCCGGTTGGCGGCGAAGGGTCGGGCCCGGCCGGTGTTCTTCGCCTTGTCGCGAAGAACACCCATGACTCTGAACAGAATCCCCGAGGCGAAATTGCGACTCCGACGGGGCTCCAAAAAATTTGAGGATGTGGGTTTGGGGCGCAACACAAAGGGTGTTCATTTTATGCAATTAGATTCGGTTGCTTAATTTATTTAAATCCTCAAAATGATCAAAAATAACGGGAGAGCGAACGAGGATGGCCTACCTCCAACTCGCTAAGTGGACGATGATGGGATGCACCGGGAGTTGTCAGAACTATGTTGAGGTCGATCGTGACAAGGGTGATTGCAGTGGGCTCCAATTCCATTGCTGCTCCAATTCGTTCAATTCACAAAGTTAACAATGAAATTGGGGACCATGGTTTATATACCCAACCGCTCATTAATGCCGCATTAAATGCATCGTACGTCCGCGCCAAAAGTCATTGAGATTCAAATTCGAGTCGGCGGCGGCAACGAGGGCCTCGGGATCCGGCGGGCGGGAGGTTGCGCGACAACGACCGCCGTATGAGTTTTGGCGACCTTGGAAAGCGGCGGCGACGGAGCGGCCGGGTCCCGGAAGGCGGGGTGCAGCAAAGAGTTTTCCGCCATTTACATTTTGCACATTGTTTGAATGGCGGCGGCGAAATGGATCACGGAACCCGGAAGGCGGGCCGACGCGCCCCGACGACCGCCGGGTTATGGCCGTTGCGGGCGGCAATCACGGGGCGAAAGTCCGGAGGCAGACTTCCGGCTACCGGGGCCTAAAGGAGCGGATGCCGGCCGGGAAATCCCCGAATAGCAACGAACGACCAATAGCCGGGCAGACTTCGGAGGGTGGAAGGATGCGCGACAACGGCCACCGTAGCGCCAAAAGCAGGAGGGAAACCCGAAAGGGGAACCTCAGAGGCCCGGGCCCGAAGGCGCCCAGGGCCGCCCCAGAGCCCAAAAGGCCTTAAGGAACACACAAGCCCCCGGAGGGCAGGAAAACAAAAAGGGGAACCATGGCCAATGTTAGAACAAAACTTTTTAGGGCAAGATCGGCCAGACGGAACGTCAAAAAAGAGGGGCACGCAAAACGAGGCGGCCCCAAAAGACCCGACACGGTAAAAGAAAAGAGGGTCCCCATTCCGAACGGGGCGTGTGTGCTGAGGGCACAACAAGTTGCTCACTTAAATTAGCAATAATAATATTTTAATAAAAACATTGCAAAGAAATAACTTTCACTGATAAATTCAACACTTATTTAATTTAACTTAATAAATTAAATCATTAACGTTAGTTAAAACATTAATAAGCATTTAATAAAATTAGATATTATATTCGCAAACACAAAACAATATATATTTGAACACGACAAGACAAACTGGGCTACACGGGGTAACACAAAGATACTCGTTCGAAGACGAACGATGGTTTAAAAGGACCTGTCAGTACCTCCAACTATTAGTGTAGGTTTTTTATTCCTTATTATAAGGTTTTTCCTACACATTTATTTAAGCTTGCTTAGGTTAATAAAGCATGTTTAATTAGGTGAGGATTATGAGGTGTCACCTTCCTACATGTTAGCATCCATTATCTATCCTGGGAAGATACTTTGTTATCTTTAATCCGATAGATGGTTGCTCCTCATTGGTCGGTGTTGCCACCTCTTCCCTCTCTCTAATCTATATAAGCATGCTACCTAGCTTGTATTTTCACATTCGATATTGGAGATAGTTATCTGATGCTATTTTTCCATTCAAGCATTTCACATCAATCTCTTGGTATCATTGTTATGCTGTTTCAATTGCTTTTGCATTTACAATATATGTTTCTAACTCTTTCAATTGCTTCTGGGTTATAATCTGTTTTACGGATTTTAACATGGTATCAGAGCAAGTTTTGTAAGGTTAGATTCTTTGTAGAGATCTTGTAAAATCCTGTATTCTCTTCTCTTGCATTATTTTTGAAGATCTGGAGAATCATAAAGGATTTATGAAGATTCAAAAATCTTGTTTCTATCAATCAGCTTGCACATTTTGTGTTTCAATTAGTATTGCAGGTTGCAGCACACCTTTGCTTATCTTAAGTAGCTGATACATCCTTTGCATGCCATTTTTTGGTTGCTAGAGTCATTTTTTGTTGCTAAAGGCAACTGATTTACATTAGATCTACATCTTTTGTACCTAATCAGGAAAAACGCCTTCTGGGTTTTGTTCACCGTATCAAAAAACCATCTGCGTATCTTTTATTTTTTGCATGCAGCTTATATATTTTGCAGAATCAAACTCAGAAAGCTTCAGCCGTACCCCTCTCCGTTGGCAGTTTCAGATTTGAAGACAGTTTTCAAAAGCTCTGTTCTTGCTCATACGGACTCCGTTTCTCACGATTTTTTTTTTATCTTGGCTATTTTTTCGTGCTCTATGCAATAGTGCAGTCATTTTTTGATTTGGATGCAGAGAGTTTTCAAAAATTACAGATTATCAGTCGTGACACTGCATAGTCCTCTTTGATTGAGTGAAAAAGGGGGGGTGTCTTGTGTGTCTCGTGCATGTTCTTTCTTCATTGAGTTTTCCTTCCTGCACAACAACAATCTTTCTTTCTACATTAAAATGGATCAATTAATAGTACCTATACTCACACCTTACAACTACTATGAGTGGAAGTCCAAAATGACTATACAACTTAAGAAGTTAGGGTTGTTTAGAGTAACTATGGGTCTTGAAACTGAACCATCTTTAATTGCAGAAAAGCCTAAATGGTTTAAAAAACTTGATGAAGCTTTTGGAACTCTATGTATGTCTATATCTCCAGATTTACTTTTTCATATTGAGTCTTCTACAACACCAAATAATGTATGGATTACTTTAGAAAACCTCTTTGGTTCACAAGATGAACTAAGAGGACATTTATTGGAGAATGAGTTGATAGGGTTAAATCCATGTAATTTTGATACAATTCAGAATTTCTTCACAAAACTAAAGGCTTTAAGATTGCAGTTGAAATAGTGTGGGATAGAAAAGAAAGATAGTCAGTTGATTCTTAGCATTCTTTCCAAACTTGGTCCTAACTACTCTGTGTTTGTTTCTACATTCTATGCCACAAAAAGTGCCTTGGAAACCACATACAAGATGCCTTCTTTAGATGATTTTTCTAATGAACTCATTAAGGAGCAAGACAAATTGGTTCAAATGGGTACAATTAAGCCCTCTAAATCTCATGCCTTGACTGTAAATCAGGGCACTAAAGATCAGAAGGGGGTTGCTAAGAAAGAGAAGAAACAAAAGA
>VDFB02281492.1:508421425-508476090 GCA_007258455.2 Sequoia sempervirens
CGGAGGCCCGGGCCAGGAAGGGCCGACCTCCGCCAGATGGGTTCGTGGCTCCGATCCGGACGGCGACAGAGGGTCTCGGGCCCGACGGTGTTCTTCGCACTGTGCGAAGAACACCCGCGATACAGACAAGTCCCGAGAGACGAAAATTGCGACTCCGACGGGGCTCCAAAAAATTTGAGGATGTGGGTTTGGGGCGCAACACAAAGGGTGTTCATTTTATGCAATTAGATTCGGTTGCTTAATTTATTTAAATCCTCAAAATGATCAAAAATAACGGGAGAGCGAACGAGGATGGCCTACCTCCAACTCGCTAAGTGGACGATGATGGGATGCACCGGGAGTTGTCAGAACTATGTTGAGGTCGATCGTGACAAGGGTGATTGCAGTGGGCTCCAATTCCATTGCTGCTCCAATTCGTTCAATTCACAAAGTTAACAATGAAATTGGGGACCATGGTTTATATACCCAACCGCTCATTAATGCCGCATTAAATGCATCGTACGTCCGCGCCAAAAGTCATTGAGATTCAAATTCGAGTCGGCGGCGGCAACGAGGGCCTCGGGATCCGGCGGGCGGGAGGTTGCGCGACAACGACCGCCGTATGAGTTTTGGCGACCTTGGAAAGCGGCGGCGACGGAGCGGCCGGGTCCCGGAAGGCGGGGTGCAGCAAAGAGTTTTCCGCCATTTACATTTTGCACATTGTTTGAATGGCGGCGGCGAAATGGATCACGGAACCCGGAAGGCGGGCCGACGCGCCCCGACGACCGCCGGGTTATGGCCGTTGCGGGCGGCAATCACGGGGCGAAAGTCCGGAGGCAGACTTCCGGCTACCGGGGCCTAAAGGAGCGGATGCCGGCCGGGAAATCCCCGAATAGCAACGAACGACCAATAGCCGGGCAGACTTCGGAGGGTGGAAGGATGCGCGACAACGGCCACCGTAGCGCCAAAAGCAGGAGGGAAACCCGAAAGGGGAACCTCAGAGGCCCGGGCCCGAAGGCGCCCAGGGCCGCCCCAGAGCCCAAAAGGCCTTAAGGAACACACAAGCCCCCGGAGGGCAGGAAAACAAAAAGGGGAACCATGGCCAATGTTAGAACAAAACTTTTTAGGGCAAGATCGGCCAGACGGAACGTCAAAAAAGAGGGGCACGCAAAACGAGGCGGCCCCAAAAGACCCGACACGGTAAAAGAAAAGAGGGTCCCCATTCCGAACGGGGCGTGTGTGCTGAGGGCACAACAAGTTGCTCACTTAAATTAGCAATAATAATATTTTAATAAAAACATTGCAAAGAAATAACTTTCACTGATAAATTCAACACTTATTTAATTTAACTTAATAAATTAAATCATTAACGTTAGTTAAAACATTAATAAGCATTTAATAAAATTAGATATTATATTCGCAAACACAAAACAATATATATTTGAACACGACAAGACAAACTGGGCTACACGGGGTAACACAAAGATACTCGTTCGAAGACGAACGATGGTTTAAAAGGACCTGTCAGTACCTCCAACTATTAGTGTAGGTTTTTTATTCCTTATTATAAGGTTTTTCCTACACATTTATTTAAGCTTGCTTAGGTTAATAAAGCATGTTTAATTAGGTGAGGATTATGAGGTGTCACCTTCCTACATGTTAGCATCCATTATCTATCTTGGGAAGATACTTTGTTATCTTTAATCCGATAGATGGTTGCTCCTCATTGGTCGGTGTTGCCACCTCTTCCCTCTCTCTAATCTATATAAGCATGCTACCTAGCTTGTATTTTCACATTCGATATTGGAGATAGTTATCTGATGCTATTTTTCCATTCAAGCATTTCACATCAATCTCTTGGTATCATTGTTATGCTGTTTCAATTGCTTTTGCATTTACAATATATGTTTCTAACTCTTTCAATTGCTTCTGGGTTATAATCTGTTTTACGGATTTTAACATGGTATCAGAGCAAGTTTTGTAAGGTTAGATTCTTTGTAGAGATCTTGTAAAATCCTGTATTCTCTTCTCTTGCATTATTTTTGAAGATCTGGAGAATCATAAAGGATTTATGAAGATTCAAAAATCTTGTTTCTATCAATCAGCTTGCACATTTTGTGTTTCAATTAGTATTGCAGGTTGCAGCACACCTTTGCTTATCTTAAGTAGCTGATACATCCTTTGCATGCCATTTTTTGGTTGCTAGAGTCATTTTTTGTTGCTAAAGGCAACTGATTTACATTAGATCTACATCTTTTGTACCTAATCAGGAAAAACGCCTTCTGGGTTTTGTTCACCGTATCAAAAAACCATCTGCGTATCTTTTATTTTTTGCATGCAGCTTATATATTTTGCAGAATCAAACTCAGAAAGCTTCAGCCGTACCCCTCTCCGTTGGCAGTTTCAGATTTGAAGACAGTTTTCAAAAGCTCTGTTCTTGCTCATACGGACTCCGTTTCTCACGATTTTTTTTTTATCTTGGCTATTTTTTCGTGCTCTATGCAATAGTGCAGTCATTTTTTGATTTGGATGCAGAGAGTTTTCAAAAATTACAGATTATCAGTCGTGACACTGCATAGTCCTCTTTGATTGAGTGAAAAAGGGGGGGTGTCTTGTGTGTCTCGTGCATGTTCTTTCTTCATTGAGTTTTCCTTCCTGCACAACAACAATCTTTCTTTCTACATTAAAATGGATCAATTAATAGTACCTATACTCACACCTTACAACTACTATGAGTGGAAGTCCAAAATGACTATACAACTTAAGAAGTTAGGGTTGTTTAGAGTAACTATGGGTCTTGAAACTGAACCATCTTTAATTGCAGAAAAGCCTAAATGGTTTAAAAAACTTGATGAAGCTTTTGGAACTCTATGTATGTCTATATCTCCAGATTTACTTTTTCATATTGAGTCTTCTACAACACCAAATAATGTATGGATTACTTTAGAAAACCTCTTTGGTTCACAAGATGAACTAAGAGGACATTTATTGGAGAATGAGTTGATAGGGTTAAATCCATGTAATTTTGATACAATTCAGAATTTCTTCACAAAACTAAAGGCTTTAAGATTGCAGTTGAAATAGTGTGGGATAGAAAAGAAAGATAGTCAGTTGATTCTTAGCATTCTTTCCAAACTTGGTCCTAACTACTCTGTGTTTGTTTCTACATTCTATGCCACAAAAAGTGCCTTGGAAACCACATACAAGATGCCTTCTTTAGATGATTTTTCTAATGAACTCATTAAGGAGCAAGACAAATTGGTTCAAATGGGTACAATTAAGCCCTCTAAATCTCATGCCTTGACTGTAAATCAGGGCACTAAAGATCAGAAGGGGGTTGCTAAGAAAGAGAAGAAACAAAAGAAACAAGAAGAAAAGAAGCAAGAACAAACATCAATTGCTTCTAAAGAAATGAATAATGCCTCTTCTTCAAAAGGTGACAAGCCTAAGAAGGAGAAAATTCAGTGTTCTTATTGCAAGAAACTTGGTCATGATGAACATAAGTGCTTGAAGAAACATATTGATCACCTGTCACATCTTCTTGAGAAGAACAATATCCAGGTGCCTGATTATGTCAAATAAGTCTCATCAGAAGGGTCTTCAAAGAACACAGAAAAGAGTAAGGGGAAAGGAAAGGGAAAGGCCTTAGTTGCAAGAGCTTCTCAACTAGATTCTTGGGTAATTGACTCAGGTGCTTTTCACCACATGGCCAATAGAATGGAAAGCTTCTCATCCTTGGAGTCATGTTCTATGCCTGATATTCTTATGGGTAATGATGCACCGGAAGAAGTTCTTGGGAGAGGGTCTGTTGACGTTGGTGATGGGACATTCCATGATGTTCTTTGTGTTCCTTCTTTTTCAACTAATCTCCTATCTATTTACCAAATCACCCATACAGGTTCTGGCAAGAGAGTTGAATTTACCCCTGATTCTGTGGTTATTAGTGATCTGCACAATGGGTCTACAATTGCTATAGGAAAAGTTGATAACCATTCTCGGCTCTATCAATTTTCTCATTTTGTTCCTG
Source organism: Sequoia sempervirens (assembly GCA_007258455.2). Taxonomy (NCBI): domain Eukaryota; kingdom Viridiplantae; phylum Streptophyta; class Pinopsida; order Cupressales; family Cupressaceae; genus Sequoia; species Sequoia sempervirens. The sequence continues at coordinate 508,425,432 of VDFB02281492.1, forward strand.
ATCCTCCTTCACTGGCATTGCTCACTCACTTAGATGAGGTGAGTCGTTTGTGGCATCAGCGGTTTGGGCACTTGAATTACCACTACTTACAACAGCTCAGTCTGCATGACATGGTTACAAGGTTGCCTTCTATTCGATTCTCTGATGGATTTTGTCAAGGTTGCATTCTTGGCAAGCATGCTGAAGAAAAAATTGACAAAGGCAAAGCATGGAGAGCCACACAGCTCTTGGAGTTAGTACACAGTGATTTGGCTGATCCATTTCAGCATCCTTCATTCAGTAGAGCTAGATATGTATTGACCTTCATTGATGATTTTTCCCGATACACCTTTGTATATTTTCTCAAACAAAAGTCTGAAGTCTTTGAGTCCTTTCAAGAATTTAAAGCTTTTGCAGAGAAACAATCTGGGAAGGTTGTCAAGGTTCTGCGCACTGATAATGGCAGGGAATATGTCAACCAAAGGTTTGAGCAGTTTTGTGCCTCAGAGGGTATTAATCTTCAGCACACAGTTCCCTATAGTCCACAAAAAAATGGAGTTACAGAACGAAAGAATCGGTCATTGAAGGAAATGGCCAATTGCATGATCCACTCCAAATCATTGGCACCTCAGTATTGGGCAGAGGCCATCAACTGTGCATGTTATATCCAGAACTGGGTTCCTAATGGAGCTGTGAAGGGGGTAACTCCTTTTCAAGCTTGGAGTGGTCAGAAACCCACAGTCAAGCACTTCCGAGTGTTTGGGTCTCTTGCATGGGCCCACATTCTAGCAGATAAATGCAAGGCAATGGATCCACAGAGTAGGCTTTGCATATTTGTTGGCTATCGAGATGGTGTCAAAGGCTATAGGTTACTCCACCCTACCACACATGAGCTCTTCATTGAGAGGAGTGTTCAATTTGAGGAAAATACTTCTTCTACCACTTCTCCATCCTTCATTCCCATAGAGACACTGCGACTTCATGATGATAGTTCTTCTAAGGATCAAAATCCTCCTAAGGAGTCTTCTTCCTCCACTTTAGATGGTGATGATGAGGGTTCATCTTCCTCCTCTCTTAGTCATCATTCAGAGGATGATGATTCTCCTCCAAATTCTCCTACCACTGGGCCTCTTTGGGCTCGTCAGACTTTGGAGTCAATAGGTGATTGGGTTGGTGATCCTTCAGATGCGAGACGAACAAGGTCATAGTTCGAGCAGGCTCCTCATCTCTTCTTTGCTTTAGCTTCTGATCCATAATTCTTTAGAGAAGCTTTTGGTGTCCCCGAGTGGGATGCTGCTATGCAGGAAGAGTTCAGTTCCTTGGAAAGGAACCATACTTGGGATTTAGTCCCACTTCCTAAGGGAAGAAAACTTGTTCGATGCAAGTGGGTCTATCGAACAAAATTTGTTGCAGATGGGTCAGTTGAAAAACATAAGGCTCGCTTGGTCGCAAAAGGATTCTTCCAAGTTCTTGGGATTGACTACTTTGAGACTTTTGCGCCGGTTACCAAGATGACTTCAATCCGACTTGTCCTTGCCATTGCTACAGCCCATCGCTGGGATGTTCATTAGATGGATGTGAAGAGTGCCTTTCTTCATGGTGACCCTCAGGAGGAGATATATATGGAGCAGCCACAGGGGTTCATCTAGGATCCTTCACTCGTTTTCTGACTTCAGAAGTCTCTCTATGGTCTTAAACAGGCCCCACGAGCCTGGTATGCCAAGATGGACTCCTTTCTTCTATCAGTTAGGTTCACTCGGTGCCATTCTGATCCGAATGTCTACATTTTGCAGGAGGATGATACTCTCACTTTCCTTGTTCTCTATGTTGATGACTTGCTGATTACAGGGAGTTCCTCACCCACCATCAAGGCAGTGAAAACTACCCTTCATGATCATTTTCTGATGTCTGACTTGAGTCTTCTTCACTATTTCTTGGGCATTGAGATTACATAGTCTTCGGCTGGTATCTTTCTTTCTCAGCCCAAGTATTCTCTTGATATGCTCTCTTGATTTCGCATGGCTGATTGTAAGCCTACACCAACTCCATTTCTATCAGGGGTCAAACTAGAGGCTTCTTGTTCTTCACCTTTGGTAGATGCTACCTTGTATCACCAATTGGTTGGGAGTCTCATATACTTGACTCACATACGGCCTGATATTTCTTATGCAGTGGGCCTAGTCTCCAGGTTAATGCAAGAGCCACATGAGTTACATTGGAAAGCAGCTAAGCAGATTCTTCACTATGTACAGGGCACTCACAATTATGGGATTCATTTTGTAGCAGGCATGGATATTGACGTAGTGGGATACACAGATTCAGATTGGGCAGGTGATTCTCAGGATCACAAGTCTACTTTAGGGTACTGCTTCTCTCTTGGTTCTGGTCTGATTTCTTGGTCGAGCAAGAAGCAATCTGCTATTGCTCTTTCATCTATAGAGGTTGAGTATCGAGGAGCAGTTAATGCTGCTACTGAGGCCATTTGGCTTCAACACATTCTCACTGAGTTTGGCATTTCCTTTCGGAAGCCTACAATCATTTTTTTGTGACAACCAGAGTGCTATTCAGATCTCTTGCAATCCGATCCATCATCAGTGGACCAAACACATTGAGATTCACATGCACTACATTTGGGAGTTGATTCATGAGTAGATTCTTGATCTTCAGTATTGTTCAACATCAGATCAGATAGTGGAAATCTTCACCAAACCCTTCACTGATAGCAAGTTCATTCATTTGTGAGCTTTGCTTGGGGTGAGGTAGGCATCCTCCTTTTAGGGGGCTTCTTAGCTCTTTCTTTCTTTCTCTCTCTATTCTGGGGGGCATACTCTCTCTTGTGTGGGAGGGACTACTTCTCCTTTAAGGGGGGATTTCATTGTACATGGGTACCTCATCAGGCTTGATTTGTCGAAACCCATCTCTGTACCCACCTAAGCTATGCTTAAGGGGGGGTGTTAGTGTAGGTTTTTTATTCCTTATTATAAGGTTTTTCCTACACATTTATTTAAGCTTGCTTAGGTTAATAAAGCATGTTTAATTAGGTGAGGATTATGAGGTGTCACCTTCCTACATGTTAGCATCCATTATCTATCTTGGGAAGATACTTTGATATCTTTAATCCGATAGATGGTTGCTCCTCATTGGTCGGTGTTGCCACCTCTTCCCTCTCTCTAATCTATATAAGCATGCTACCTAGCTTGTATTTTCACATTCGATATTGGAGATAGTTATCTGATGCTATTTTTCCATTCGAGCATTTCACATCAATCTCTTGGTATCGTTGTTATGCTATTTCAATTTCTTTTGCATTTACAATATATGTTTCTAACTCTTTCAATTGATTTTGGGTTATAATCTATTTTATGGATTTTAACACCAAAAACTTAATTATATTGAATTAGGGTACGCTCATACCCGACAAGTAGGTGGAGCCATTACCCGGTACCTGTGTCTGCAGAAAACATCAACGTTAGAACATATATATATGCATGTTAGAAAACACACCATGAATAAGAATTGCAGTGTAGCAGGGTACTCACGAATGAGTAATGCCACACTGTCTTCTTCACCGACACACACGAGCAAGATCAATCATATAGAATCATAACAACATGATAAACATAAGCAACAATCATAAACAATAAGCCACATCATGAATGAATCTATCATAGTATCATCAAACAATCACCTCAATATAACAACCACATGAAAAATCGTACGCTAATAAACCATATCAGATATATGTCTATCTCAATAACATCACGGAAGCACAACCAGATAAATAAGATGTCAATGTATCATCCATAGAGTATAAAAACAACATAATGTAAGAGTTATATCTGAGAATACACAACATAGTATCGTAGTGAACTAAAGCATCTATCAGTCAAACCAAAAACAAACTAAAACAGGATGTCACAGTGGGAGGGTCACTACATCCTCCCCCCCTAGGATAAGACTTACTCTTGGAATCCACAAACTAGGTAAAACAAACAAATATTAAAAAGTGTCATATGCTCATGACAACAAAATAAGTTTCAGTCAAACAAGACAACAAGAAGAAAAATACTACATCCCTTCTTCTACTATCAAATTACTTGTTAACGGATAGGGGACACTCCTCAGGGTCCTCATCAGAATCCATAATTGTCTTCATAGAAGCGGAAGACTATATGCGATGGATTTCCTTCTCTTTCCTAGAGAGAATAGGTACGTTAGGTCCACACCCAAATGGCCAATTTCGAACAACGGATGGTTTCTTCACTTTAACTGGATGTCCCGATTCTACAGTTTTTTTCCATTTTCCCATTTTGACACGAGAAAGAGCTTGGGCCAAGGTCTCATCATTAGATTCCCAAGGTGAAGATGTTGGTGTTGAGTTTTCTTTAATGACCACCCTTTATGATCGACTCGAGAATCCTGCTGCTCCACACGCTCATTTTCATGAGAACTCAGAAGGGAAGTAATCTGGCGTTTAGCTCCATGACCACCACCTCGTCCTCGACCACGACCTCTACCTTGACATCTATGCATGGTCCTACACACCACATAGAAAAAATCTCAAAAATCTAAGTACTATATCCATGACCAACATAAATATCCTTCATATACGCCTACCCTATAGTTCCCTAAGTGTACTTCCTCGTATACACTCTCCAAGTCAGTATCCTACATCCTTGGAGATAATTCACAATACAACATATGGCCGACATTGAAAAAAATAAAGATAAAATAATTTAGCCACGAAAGTCATAAATAAACCTTAAATGAAATTCAATTTCAACATTAAATTAAGAAATGTGCACAATGTCAACATTAAATCAAGTGTAACCACCAGGATTACAATAAACAAGATCACAAAGTGTGGCTAAACCATCACAACCAAATATAAACAAGGTGTCGACCTTCACAATCAACATATATTCATCAATAATTACAAATAAAGTCCACAATCTTCAAAATAGTACAATACATCACTACATGACTAGACACTAGCCACCTAACAAGGAAGGAGAGAACTTTTCAGGCTATAACAACAATAGTTTTCTAGTGGTGCGGAGTGATCTCTGACATGTCTTAGTTACATGACATAAAAGACAATAGGATAATATAAACTATAGAGTCTAACACCTAGGACAACGTAATGGGCTTACTAATATCCAGAGTACCCAGTGTTAGAACCTAGTGCTTTGATACCATCTATAACACCCCGCCTTTGGTTACCATTAAAACAAAGTGTAAAGAATGAAATTGACCGAACAATTTTTTTTTAAGATATTTAATTTACACATTTTCCATAAGGTTTCCAAGGTGGTGTTACTTAAACTTAACACATAAACTCAACATGTTATCATAAACATAATACAAATTTAATGCCAAGAATGGTTTAGTTTGCAAGACTTATTACATTCGAGAAACCATAAGTTTAGATTACAACAAGAGAGATTTTAATAAATCTCAATACATCCAAAGATGGTACAATATAAACACTCTTATACAAGAGGTAACTTTTACAAAGCATATAGTGTTCATTTAACATCTGGCACAATTATCCATGAACAAGATCTGCATCATCAGTCACAAACAAAGAAGTAACTGGAACTAGCTACAAGCTTAGGATCATCTGCATGAAAATATAAGGAAGATAGAGCACGGTTTCCTCCCAACCATGTGGAACCCAAAGGTCCACTCCCTCCGTGCTAGGAGATAAATGAAAGGTCCACAAGAAAAGAAGACAGAACATATCGTTTACGGGGTTTACAAATCACATCACGACATAACGTTAACAATCATAACAGATAAAACCTCAATTACACAACACATTAAAATAAATCTGATCACAAAGAACACCATCATGATATAGACTAAGAGTATCATCACATAGTCGCGATAGGTTACCCTGGTGAATCTTCCTAGACTACCGGCCCTCTCCAAGAGTTACCCTGGTAGCCTCTACCAATTCCCTGCCCCTATGCAGACCAATGTGGAGTAACTTCATCTTTGAAGAGGACAAGATGACGACTTGCCATTCCAGGCCTTCTCAACCTTTTCTCAACTTGAACGAGCGTTAAGACAATAGGCGAGGCACACTTTTATCTAAATTAATGTTTATAACTTCCCAACCCATAATTCATTAGTTAGGTTTTCACTGAATTAACACACCTACGATAGGTTACCCAGACAATCACTTCTGGATTTCAGCCCTACCACAAGCCACTCTTCTATAACATGACTCAACATAAAACCAATCTAGGGGTAGCTATCAAGCACAAAAATCAAAACCAGAATGTTTATGTCCTTCACTAGAGGCAAATCACAATCTCTAGGATGTCACTTCTAAAGACCACAAAATGATACAAAGCTATACCCCCACATAAGATAATTGTAATTATGAACATCATGTTGAAAACATAATAATCTTACAAATTCCACTTTTCAAGCTTTTAATGAAATAAAAATAAACATCATCAATATTACATTATATACACACACCAAATAGTTACAATTTACCAAACTTCAAGAGTTAAGAATTCACAATAAACAAACTATAGATATTAATTGGTCACAGACTAATTTAAGAAAAAACTTCAATAACATTATCGAATCATAGATATTATAAATCTTTTAAAGAATTAAGATAAATCACAATTAAATTACATATATATTCTCCCTTATTAATTACGATGCAACATATAGTATGTGAGGAAAATATAATTCCTTAATATTAGGATATCAATTACTTGGAGAACAATATAACTCATTATAAGTATAAAAATATTCACAATGAAAAATTCTTTACATTCTTCATAAATCACTTTTTATATCATTGTAATTTAATGTTAATATAAATTCTTTATAATCAGTTAATTCAAACACTTAAGAAGCAATTCCTTTCACAATTACAAAATTATATATATATATTTTTAAATGAATGGTGAATCACTTATGTCTCACGGATCCGAAAAAAAATATATTTATAATTCATATTAATTACTTTTATTTATCTATCTCTTGAGTTTAGTATATATATCTATCAACTAGTAGTTATAAAAATACTATTTGCAACAAGAATTCTACCTTTGATCAATATAACTCAAGACTAAAGTTACTAAAGACTTAAACTTTACGAACATTTGAGCTTATTCTATATTTAATATTAAACAGATCTACTAACATGATTATTTGTTTAATGAATCTGCCATCGAATGATTCTAATAATGATAACTCCTATCAAAGCCAAATTCTTACGCCTATTTTATTTCCATTGGTAGTATGAGGCGTGTTAACTGACACTGTATTGCTTTTCATGCAAAGAAAATTCGCTCTACAAATATTAGTGAAAGAATCAGATAAGATTATGTCAGATAGATATATAATTAAAATGGCCATGCATAACCATTTCAGATTATACATGCAAAAATCAAGGATTCACATAACAGTGAATAAATCTAAAGTTTAGATTATGGACCTAGAAGATTAGAAGCGGCACTGTATTTACAACATAGGGTTATCTAATAAAATCAGGTGCATAAATCACAAAGTGGACGCATGCAGGATTATCATATCATAATCTTGGCAGAATTCACGCTTTAACAAGGGATCTACACCATAAAATGAGGATCTTCTCTCGTATTTATCCTATGTAACTTATGGACAATTTTCAATGCCTCAAATAGAAGAAACACCGAGCTCAAAACTCATAGGCACAAGAATGTGGATTATATCAGATGCTTGATGAATAATGTTGTTCCTATTGTCAGTGATCAAATATAAAGTGATTATATACATATATTTTAATGATCAGGTTTATTAGTTTAAAGAAAAGGATCTACCAAGATGAAGGAATGGATACGGATTGGGATTCCAATAAATCCTCCAACTCATGATTATACAAAAAGTATCTTGAAGAGAAGACTAAGCGCAAATATGTTATGAAGTTTAGTGATATAACATCTCTTATTTTTTTTTATTTTTTATTTAACAAAAGATCAAAAGGCAACAAAAGAGGTGCGCTCCAAGATTACTTAATAATCTCTTCACAATCTGAAAAGTCCCTCGGGCAGATTCAGTAAGTTCATGGGCATAAATTATTAGAGGAAGACTGATAAACTTACACTACTATAATAACTTAGACAAAAAGTTTCAAGATGAGATACTTAAGGAGTGTATGGCACCCTCAATACTTTCAGATATACATGACAAGAGTAAAAAAAAATATGATTAAAGATGTCAAGCTGGAACAAATATATATATATTTCCTAACAAATTTTCACAAATTCAATACAGCCGTTTCATAAAGAAAATTCTGTTATGAACTTGTGCCTCAAATAGAGTTTTATTTTATTCATTAGATTTCATTTATTGATAATCACAAACCTACGTTTTCCTTTCATAGACATTTTCATGATTTATTTCTTGAAATCTTTATTAAAATTGATTTCAACAAAGTACGTTTCCAGAATATAAAACAATAACACAATCTTTGTCTGCGTAAATCTATTTTTGAAAAGAAAGAGAATCTTTAGCCTTTTCTTGAAATTACAATTTCATGCAAATACAATCATTTCACAGTCAGATCTAAAGTCGGTTTCGGATTTGGTATACTCTAATTGCTATTTGTTTGTATTCTTTTCTACTTAAAGTTAGAATACTCTTCTAATCAATTTCTTTATTATCTGTGTAGGTACAACAAACAATTTCCTAACTAAACAATAAAGTTCAACATTAATTTCTAAAAAATTCAGCATAAGAAATGAAATTGCAAAAGAAAGCCTGGTTAATCTGGAAATTGAGCTGAAACGAAATCTGAAACCTTTTACTGATTCCTCTATTAAGTTTCCTGATCAATCTTGGAAATCGAGCTGAAACTCACTTTGAAACCTTTGATGATTCCACTACCAACTATTCCAAACTCTGACAGTGGAATTCAAATCAAAACCATCTTCAAAACATGCTAGTAACAAAATCTTAAAAGGAAAAATTCTTCTCAAAACAATTGCCGTGAAACAAACTGCTAAAATACTACTACCCTGAAAGTTCTTCCCATGAATGCACAATTACCCCTTTTCGAAAGATATTAATTCATGCAAATCACTTTCCATCACAAAACTTAACTGAAAGTTCATTTTGCATTGTAAATAGCTCATTCAGCTCAACTTAATCTTTAAAATATCAGAACAAACCTTTAACTGGCAATCAAAGATTCTTATCTCTTCAAAAATATCTTACTTTAAAAATATCTATTTCACATATTTCAAGTTGCTCAATTAAATCAGCAATAATAATATTTTAATAAAAACATTGCAAAGAAATAACTTTCACTGATAAATTCAACACTTATTTAATTTAACTTAATAAATTAAATCATTAACATTAGTTAAAACATTAATAAGCATTTAATAAAATTAAATATTATATTCGCAAACACAAAACGATATAAATTTGAACACGACAAGACAAACTGGGCTACATGGGGTAACACAAAGATACTCATTCGAAGATGAACGATGGTTTAAAAGGACCTGTCAGTACCTCCAACAACTTAATTATATTGAATTAGGGTATGCTCAGACCTGACAAGTAGGTGGAGCCATTACTCGATACCTGTGTCTGTAGAAAACATCAACGTTAGAACATATATATACTCATGTTAGAAAACACACTGTGAATAATAATTGCAGTGTAGCAGGGTACTCACGAATGAGTAATGCCACACTGTCTTCTTCACCAACACACACGAGCAAGATCAATCATATAGAATCATAACAACATGATAAACATAAGCAATAGTCATAAACAATAAGCCACATCATGAATGAATCTATCATAGTATCATCAAACAATCACCTCAACATAAGAACCACATGAAAAATCGTATGCTAATAAACCAGATTAGATATATGTCTATCTCAATAACATCACGGAAGCACAACCAGATAAATAAGATGTCAATGTATCATCCATAGAGTATAAAAACAACATAATGTCAGAGTTATAACTGAGAATACACAACATAGTATCATAGTGAACTAAAGCATCTATCAGTCAAACCAAAAACAAACTAAAATAGGATGTAACATGGGAGGGTCACTACAAAACATCATTTAATACACTTTAATTCGTGACACCCACTTAAAATGCCTAAGTGGGACCAAGTCACCACTAGGGGAGACAGTCCCATTTGGCTCAAAAATCAAAATTATTTCAAAATTCTAGTGGGATATTATTTTCTAAACCTTGAGGTCGGCCTATGATGTGGTATTTTCAGGAAATTTAGTATAATCATGTATAAATATAGGGCTTTCCTCTCATTTTTCATCTCCTTAATCTCCAAAAATTTCTTAATTGTCTAATCAAGCAATCAAGTGACTTTTGCATTCAAGCATTTTGTCTACAAGAGTATTCAAGCACTTTGGAGCCATCACTTGCATATCTTCAGATTTCTACTTCAAGGGTTTGGTGAGTTGTAGCATTGCATGTTGTTCATTGATCAATCTCTTTTCATTTCATCTCATTTTCAAGGGTTTAATTACCAAATCAAGGTTTGACCAAGGAAAACCCCTATTCACTACCTCTTAACACTTTTCCCCCTCTTTGCATGCGTTTTGTAAGTCTTGTATGTAGATTTATCAAAGAGAAAGGTGTGAAAAGTTTTCATCAATTTATCAAAGTTATTAAAAATGAATAAAACCCTAAAACAAGCTTGGAGAACATCTACAGGTCAGATTATGCAGATTCGGATTTGGAAACCTGTTAGGAGTTGAAGTGTAGACCGGGAGCTATAGATTGCATCTTCGAATTTTCCAAAATTTGAAGGTGGACTAAGTCACCATCAATGGAAAATTAGTCCCACTACCAAGCCTAAAAAGTTTTTTCTACAGTTCTAGATACCCTCTTGGTTAAAACCTATTCTAGCAGAATTTCCTCAAAATAAGACTAAGCTACCCAACTTGGCGTAAGTATCCTAGTAGGCTTCAACAATGATTTCTATAGGATTCTAGAGCTCTTTTCCATCAATTTCTAGTTCCCAGGTGCACCTCTTAAGTTTCATCATTTTTGTTATAGTTTATTTGTATTCTTAGTTCCTTTTACATATCGCATTATGTTTTCAAACATTTTGCATTTTCTTATTTTTGCATTCATAGTTTATCTTCTTTACTAATTTCCAGCCTTAGGAACAATCTCCCTTGATATATTTCAACCTCTATATTGCATTGGAATCTCACATGATTTTTCTTGAGTGTGAACATTGAGAAATTGGATTCCTCTTCCTTTATTCCCCTTTTAGGTGTGAATAAGAGAAATTATGACTCCCATTTTCATTGTCCAAAAGTTTAAATGTACTTCTTAGGTCTTTTCATGCTAATATAATTCAACATTTTAACTTATGCACTATCTTATAAAATCTTTAGTTTCTAAATATTTAGGGAGATATGGTAGTACATCTATCTCTTGTATTTTTCCATTCACTTTTAGAATGATGTGATTTTTCATCTAGAATAAGAGATAAGGTTTCCCAACCATCTTGATCTCCTTTGAAAGGCTTACAACTAGGATTGTTTAAAAGATAAATGTCAAATTCTCCTAACAAATCAAAAACTTTAAATATTAATGCAAGAGGTAGATGTACTACCATATCCCCCTAAATATTTAAAAACTAAAGATTACTGAACAACCAAATCAATATACCTTTATTTCTTAAAGGTATAAACTTTGGTCCCTAACCATAATTACTGGAAAAATATCCTCTAGTGCCACCATCCTCCAGTAAAGTGAAGACTTATAGTGCTAATGAAGGATTAACATCACCAAAAGAGTCATTAATAATAGCTTCATCATATGATGAATCCTCATCTTTAATGCAAGAAAAGTTATTAAAAATAACTTTATCATCTGAAGAATCCTCATCTTTAGTGCATAGAAATTTTCCTATATATGATTCATCTTTGAGATTTCCTTTAAGAAGATCTTTGGCTCAAATTCTACAAAATCTCATTGTGTGTCCCTTTTTCTTATAGTAAAAGAATATATTTTCTCTTGTATCTGATCTTTTATTATTGCTTCATGAATATAATGCCTTCTCTAGTTGATAAACATCTTTTTAATCTTTTGCATTTATTTTCTTTTCTTCTACTAAAAGAGCTGAAATTATATCTTCTAAATTTTGAGAGGTTATTTGGCTGAGTGTAAAAATAACATTGCTATACTTTGAAGGAAAATTGTTTAACAATATAGCTCTAGAATCATCATCATCTACTAGAGCCTTGACTTCTGCTAGTTGCCTATCGAGAAACCTCAAATTATTATGTGATTTGACATTGTGATTCCATCTTCCATTTTGAACCCGAACAATTGAATTTTTAAAGAGAACTTTGCATTAAGTGCTTTTGCTCCAAACAACTTATTTAGATCATCCCTAATTTCCTTTGATGATTTGTCCAAATCTATGTGATATAATTCAAAATCAGAAAATGCAAGACTGATAATAGCCTTGGCTTTATCATTTCTACTATTCCAATCTAATAACTTATTTGTATCTTGTAGGTGGATTTTCTTTTCCACTTACTATTCCCCATAAATTTATATTCATTAGTTGCATTTGAATTTTCATTTTTTCACATATAAAAATTAAAACCAGAATATTTATCTAACTTATCTACTATAATCTCCATAATGATATAACCCCTTTAAGTGTCCAAATGCACATTAACCCCTATTTTCCACTTCTCTAAATATTATGATAATCTCCAAAACATTAGCCTCTAAATACTTCTAATTCATCACACCCGTCCACCACTATATGTGTACTTTTGTTAAAGACATACTATGCAGCAATAAACTATATGTGATGTGGATTTCTTTGTTCGCCAATGACCATTATTAGAGAATGCAAAAAGAAAAAAAACAAAGATAGTGAGCACAGACCGATTGGATCGACTGCCGGAGAATGTTGTAGCATTTAATCTATGTCCTCACGTCATGCCTAAAACTATCACTCTCGAAGTTGAGAGCTTGGACACCATAAACAGTTTAGAGGATGGCTGCACGCTCGCTGACTACAACATCTAGAGGGAATCTACTCTCCATCTGGTTTCCGACTTAGGGAAGGAATGCAGATCTTTGTCTAATACCAGAAAAGTGTTCATACCATCGTAGAAAATGTTCATATCATCACCGCCATCGCAGAGAACGTCTTTCCCTCTCACACCAGATTCTCCCACGTGTGCTCGGATACCACATGAGAGAATAAAACTGAATTGTATTATTTAAGGAATACATCGCCATTTATACACAAAGGAAGCAGTCGAACGAACTGAAATAGTTACAATCAGTTAATGTAATGCTAACATTACCCACTCAAAAACATGTACCCATTCTTTAAAGGAATGGGTATATGGTCTAAATAGAAATATTTATAAATTTTAAATATGTATCCATTTTATTTTTAAATGTACACCTATTTTCTTTAAAAATGCATATTCATTTATTTTTTAAATATAGTCTATTTTAAAAATCAAAATCGACACCCATTTCAAATAAGTAGGAGTTTAGGTTTGAGATTTCATTCTTAAGTGGGTACTTTTTTTTACGAAATAAGTACCTATTTTTGTTAGCTTTTTTTCTACCATAACACTTCCACTAAAATTGTATTCATTATCTTTATCTCTCCCTTAACCAGTTCTAATAAAAATCAAATATTATATTCAATGAAATAATTAACTATTTTGTTCCTTCATCTAAGAAATTTCCCTTTGAGTAAAGCCATTATTTCTTCTTATTTTTGCATTCTTGCTCCACATGCCCCCTTTTCCCATATTTCTAGTGCTTTATCCTATTCCTTTCAAAAAAATGAATTGACCTGAAGACATAGACTTATATTTAGACTCCTTTTTGTTTCTTTTAGATCCTCCTCTTCCCTTGGACCTTACCATGAGATAAAGAGAAAATATAGTACTATCCATATTATCTTTCTTCCTTATTTCTTGTGTCAACAAAATTATAACAACGACATCCATCTTGGGTTCTATTAGATTATCACAAATTGAAAGAATCATACTTCCATATCAGTCAAAAATAGAACATAAAAACATAATGCATTTGTATTAATATCTATAGAGACTAATTGACACAAATTCAAATTAAATAAATCTAAATCATTGGCTATCTATTTACCTTTCTTAATTCTTAGATAATTTATTTTTATTTTTAAGTATAATAAATTTTTAGGACTTTAATATTGATAAATTTTACTTATCCTTTTTCATAGATAATAAGTGATAAGATATTTTAATAGATTTAAAAGGATAGATTCCAAAAAAAAAAATCTATATCATCCATATTTTCCTATAAATTTTAATAAAATTTAAGTTTAAATTCATTTATTGTAACTACTCATTGGTCTCTCTCTTCAAGGATATATTCCATCTTAAATATTCATAACTCATAATTAGAGCCATTGAATATATCTATGCCTATCAAGGATGCAAATCTATTTATTGCTTCCACACGTAAGTCTACAAAATAAAATAAACTAGAACTCCTAGTGCAACCCAAAACATTTTTCCAAACATAGGAACCATTGGTGGCCAAGCTATGATACCAAATATTGGGATAAGAAAGGTAAACTACTACGATATGGAAATCTAAAATCATGTTTTCTTCTTTATAAAATACCATTAAACTAAGCATATTTTATTATAGATATTACCAATTATGATATTTAGAAGATAATATCAACAACATAATAAATAAACAACTTCCATGAGAATAACACATTAAACACCATAGTTATGTGGACAAAGCATTGTGAGAAAATTTTCCACCAAGAAGAAATGCCAAGTATGTATTATATTTAAAATAATATTATAATGCAACATGCTTCATTACACATTTGTATATGATCTAAAAATTCCTATGAACCCATGAAATCTTAATGAAAAATATTCAAGTGTTCAATAAAATCATGTTCAATATGACTTATTTAGAAACATTCGAAGACTCCACATTATAGAGATATTGGAAGAAGAATACCACCCATGAGGAGTTCAAAGCCCTATTTCAATAAAATAAATGTCCCACACCATGGAATTTCCTCAAAATATGTAAATCCATTCATTTTGGCATCTTAGAAGCCATTGTAACCTCCTTTTCAAGCACCCAACTTGGGGAAGCTAAGAGTCACCTTCATGGAACACCGAAAAACATATTTCCCTCCTTTTTCAAGAGTCGAAAATGAGGATTTAATTAGTTTTTTCACAAGGAACTATTTTTTATTACTTATCAACCCCTTCATCTATTTTAAATGCATATACAAAGTATGGAGTGCGGGCGGGAGCGAAGTGCTGGGCAGAAAATTGGGTTTTTTGAATCTTCTGGTACTGAGCAAGGTGATGGCGATGGAACTGCGAAGGCCCAGGTGGGTCACGAGCTTGCCTCGAGTAAGAAGAAAAGCGTGGAGGAACCGGAATGGGAGGGTTCCCCAAAAAAGCGTGCGGATGACCCAGGGGGGAAGAATATTCTGGTTCCTCCCCCTGTTAAACCTGTCGGAGATTGCCCTAAAGATAACCTCAAAGGTGCAGTGGGGTCTGGTGACATAAATGGCGGGCATCATAAGAAGTGGGCCTCACTATTTGGGGTTAAACCCAATGGTAAGTCTTCTTTTCCCCCCTGTGCGCAATATCTCTAGCCCTATAGTTGGAAAATTTGCAATCTCTATTCTAGACGAGATCAATGATCATAATATTGTTATAATGGAAAACTCCCTAGTTATTCATGGGCCAAAGGCCAAATATTGAGATTGTTAGGGATTTCGTCAGAAAAAAATGGAGAACAAATGGTAGTGTCTCTGTTGCAGCTCTCCCAAAAGGTTTCTTTGCTTTTGAGTTCTCGAACAGAGAAGACATTAAGGCTGTTAGATGCGGAGGACCATGGGTTATTGGGAAATCAACTCTCACACTTAAAAAATGGTCTTCAAACTTAGATCTAACGGACTCCATCTTTGAGAATGCTCTGGTATGGGTTAGGCTTCATGGTCTTCCTCTGGAATATTGGAATGAGGATGTTTTTAGGGGGATTGCTAGCTCCTTTGGGGAGCTATTATCGATTGACCCTATGACAGCAGCAAGAAGGAGACTGTAAAAAAGTTCGAAAGGCTTTTTGGAAAGAGCTGGCTACTTTTCAGAATATCTTTCAAAATGACCCATGGGTTGTCATGGGAGATTTTAACTCACCCCTCCTTCAGGGCGAGAAGTTTGGTGGCTCTCTGATTAATGAAGAAATCAAAGAAGATCTCTTGGATTTCATCAACAATCAGGCCTTGATTGACCTGGACTTGCAAGGGAGCTCTTACACATGGTTGAATCGAAGAGTTCTGTCTGATCTGATCTAGGTGAGACTTGACAGAACCCTTGTTTTTGATATTTGGATATTAAATTATTGCTGCTCTTTGAAAACCCTCCCTAGGATTGGATCTGACCATTTTCCTATTAGTTTTGTGGCTGACCCCTTAAAAATTAAGAGGAATACTCCCTTTCACTTTGAGAAGATGTGGCTTTCCCATCCTCTCCTCCGTGAGGAAATAAGCAAATGGTGGAATATTAAAATTAAGGGTACTACCTTATTTAGAATCGCCAAAAAACTAAGAGAAGTTAAAATGAATCTCAGAAAGTGGAAAAAAGAGTCTTTTGGCAATATCTTTCAAATCAAATCTAATCTTCAGTTTAGGCTGCCTGAAATCCAAAACAAAATTCAGAAGGAAGGCTACTTGATTGAAACTAAGGAAAAGGAAAACGAGATCCTCTCAAAACTTCACAAGATAATTGCTAGAGAAGAGGAATTTTGGAGACAAAGATCCAGAGCTCTCTGGCTAAAGGTTGGAGACAAAAACACTAGATGCTTTCATCTTTCAGCTTCTAAACACAGGGTAGCTAACAAAATTTCTGCGATTGTGGTTGATGGTAGAACTTATGAGGAGGAAGAGGATATTAGAAGAGAAGTTGTCCTATTCTTCAAGAACCTCCTATTTGAGAAAGAGGTATTAACTTGGAGGATCAAAATTAGTTACTAGAGGCTATCCCAAGGATTGTTAACTCTAGAGACAATGAAATGTTGACAGATATACCCACCAGTGAGGAAATTAAAAAAGTTGTTTTCTCTTTTGAAGGAAGGAAAGCACCTGGTCCTGATGGATTCCCTTTACTTTTCTTCTAGTGGTTTTGGGACATTGTTGGGGAGGATGTTGAGAAGGCTATGAAAGAGTTCTTCCGCTCTAGAAATCTATTGAAGGAGTTAAATGCCACTTTATTGGTTCTTATTCCCAAAAAACCTGGAGTGCAGGATTTTGAAGGCTTCAGACCTATCAGCCTCTATAATTCATTCTATAAAATTATTTTGAAGGTGCTTACCTCTAGGCTGCTTCTTATTATGCCCTCTATAATTGCTCCTCAACAGAATGGCTTTGTGCCTAGAAGAAAAATTCTTAACTCTATTGTCCACGCTCATGAGAATGTTCATTCCCTCTCAGTCTCTAAATCAGAAGGATTTTTTCTTAAGCTTGACATTTCAAAGGCTTATGATAGGGTGGACTAGAACTTTTTTTTTAAGATCTTAAAGTCTTATGGCTTCAATGAAAGGGTTTTGCAACTTATTGAACAACTCATCACTTCTGCTTCTATGGTGGTTGTTATTAATGGATCCCCTTCCACTTTCTTCCGTAGTTCTAGAGGGTTAAGATAGGGAGATCCCATTTCTCATATCCTCTTCACGATTATGGCTGAGGTTTTTGGTAGGAATATGAGTAAATTGGTTGCTCAAAGAGCTATTATGGGGCTCAAACCGTCATCGAATAATTTGATATGCTCTCATCAATAGTTCATGGATGACACTTTGCTAATGGGGAGGTCTGCTGTCTCGGAAGCTAAAGAGATGAAGAAACTTTTGGATACCTATGGTAGAGCTTCTGGTCAGGTGATAAATAAGCAAAAAAGCTCACTGTACTTCTTTAACACACCTTTGCATAAACAGAGAAAGATAGCTAGAATTCTTGGTTGCAAGATTGAGTCCCTTCCTGCTAGTTATCTGGGATTGCCTCTTTGTTTAAAACCCCCAAATACTTTTTGGATCTCTCTGGTTGATAGGTTTGGGAAAAAACTCTCTAGTTGGAAAGGAGCTCACCTAAGCCAAGCCAGAAAACTCTCGCTTCTTAAAGCTTCTCTGCAGAATCTCCCTATCTATGCTCTCAGTCTTTTTAAAATCCCATCCAAATATGCTGAAACCATTGAGAAGATCCAAAAGAGATTCCTTTGGTCTGGAGTCGAAGAAAGAAAAAGAATGCCCCTTGTTGGATGGGATTTGGTTTGCAGATCTAAAAAGGATGGAGGCCTTAGGCTAAGAAAAATCAGACTACTGAACAAGTCGCTCCTAGCTAAACAGATATGGAGACTTTTCTTTTCCTCTGGAGAATGGAGTGAAATAATTAAAAGCAAGTATCTGCAGAATAACAATTCCCTCAAAGATCTTATTGAGAATCCCAACCTTCTGAAAAGATCAAGTTGCTAGAACTATACGACTGATGGGATAAAGGTGGTGAAACTGGGATTGAAATGGTAGGTTCACAATGGTAACCAGGTTAGATTCTGGGATGATTGTTGGATGCGTAATGAACCTCTATCTCAAGATGGGAATCTCAGTAGATGGGCTGAGTTTTGCAAAGATAATTTTGGCCTTTTTGTTAAAAACTATTGGTAGGATGGTAAGTGGATCAATCTTCCTTGATAAACCCTATGATGGTTTTTGTTTACTCATCATTGAATGTTGTCAAACTTTGCTTTAATCAGGAGGATAGTCTTATCTGGAAGTATGAGCCTTCTGGGTGCTTTTATGTCTCTTCTGCCTTTGCCTGGATTACAAATGCTCTTAACCCTCCCCCTCTGTGGTTGCAAGCCTAGACTAAGCATCTCTTACCTAAGGTTAACATTTTTTTCTGGTCTTTGCTGCAAAATAAAGTTCTAACTATGGATAATCTTAGCAAAAGAGGATTTATGCTCCCCAATAGATGCTACCTCTGTAAAAATAATGCTAAATCAGTTAACCACCTCTTTATTCACTGTCCTTTCTCCTCCTCGGTTTGGGACAAGCTTCTGAAATGCTGGCATTTTTCCTTGGCCCCCCAGAGTCGGTTGAGGATTTTTTTGTTCAATGGAGAGCCCCTTCTTTCAGCCCCTTTATTAAAAAATTATGGGATTTTTTGTTCCCCCATGTGACTTGGGGAATTTGGAAAGAGAGAAACAACTAGATCTTCAGGGATAAGGAGTCTTCAAAGGAAATTATGTTTGAGAGAATTCTTAGGATGATCAAACAAAACTTCTCTATTGTTCCCTTCAGGGAGGACAAGGTTAAAACTATGGTTTGTTATCTTTTTGATAGCCTGATTGCCAGGGAATAGAGAATTAAATGGGACATTACCAATGCTCCTAATACTACCAAAAAATCCAGGGATGGAGTTTGTTGGAGTTTTCCTATGGAAGGCTGGGCCAAAGCCAACTTCGATGGCGCGGCCAAAGGAAACCCGAGGAAGGCTGGGCATGGTGGGGTCCTAAGGGATTCGACAGGTAACTTTATGGGAGCTATTGCCACTCCTCTGGGGGTCCAAACCAATCACATGGTGGAAGCGGCGGGGGATTATTACATAATCAACCTAGCTGTGGGAATTAAATGCAAAAATATTTGGCTTGAAGGTGACTAAAAAAATATAATTGATAGCCTTTGTGGTAGGTCCCAGCCCACATGGTTGATTAAAAATTGGATAGAAGATGCTAAGGTTTTACTTAGTAAGTTTGATAGAATAAAAATAACTCATGCTTACCATGAGGTGAACGCGGTTGCAGATTTTTTTGCCAATGAGGGAGTTAAGAGTGACAAAATCCTCACGTGGCACCAAAATATTGACCTCCACTTCGATGTTCAAGCTTTATTGGAGCTCGACGCGGTGAATGGAAAAGAGGCGGTGTCTTGTAATAATGAGGAAGGTACGAATCATGAATAACAAAACTAGAAGATATAATGGGGCCGAGAGGATCTGGAATATAAATTATTTACTTTGGCACGCTTTGTGGGTCTTGCGAAGCAAACGAACTATTTGGAACAGGTTTTCTGTCTGCAACAGTATTCGAACTAAGATATCAAATATGGGCGGGGAACGGAAGAGGGTTGAACCTACCAGCTTCGAGTCACACACCAAGAACGCCAAAGCATGGAATAAAATAAGAAGGGGTGGCTTACTTCCATTCATTGAGAAACTCCATGGCCTTAAGGAGGAGATTACAGATTTCTTTGAGAAGAATTGGAATAATGGGGAGGTTCTCCTCTTTGGGAGGAAAGTTCAGATTGATGAAGCCTTGATAGCAGAGGTGACTGCCATTCCGATGGAAGAGCATAAATTTTTTAGAGACAAGAAATTCTCCGATGAAGTTGTGGTGAGGTTCCCTAAATCTGAGACAGAGAAGCAAAAACTTGTCAAGACGACGAATAGTTACTATGAAGTGGACACTATAAAATATTTATGGAGAAAAGTGCTAAGGGTTATCATGGAGTACATCACTCTCGACGGTCGCTTCATTAGGGTTTATGGATACCACTTTGTGCTGCTCAATCACTTCCGGCATAAGGTGCTTGTCTCTATCCCTTTCTTCTTGCTCTGTTCCCTGAGAAATAGCTTTTATGATCACAGTAGAAGCCCTAAAAGATACCCGATTCTTCACACGGGTCTTTTAAGGCTCATTTATGAGCACTTTCAGAATATGCCTACCCTTCCAAACCCTATAGCCCCTTTGGAGCTTGATGAAGACGATACTGAGCCTAGCATTTCTGATTCTAAAGTTTCCCCCAGCCGTGTCAAGAGCTCTTCGCCTCCTCTGCCCCCCCTTCTGCCTTTGGTCATTCCCCCAGCCTTCTGGTACCTGCTCTATTCCTACCTTTGGCCGCACTAACCCTAATGCCAAAGGGGCAGGCTCTAGCTCTCAAGTTAGTAAGCTTGTCTCCTACCCTGATGACTCCCCTGTTGCTTCTGCTAAAGCGGCTAGGGTTAGTCTTGAGAACCCCCACGTCCCTCAGAATATTCAACAGGAGAATTATAGCCCTCCTAGAGGTGCGAAATCGGTGATTTTTGGGGTCAATTCTAAAAGTGACCCCCCTTTTGACTTCGTTGGAAATGCCAAGAATTGTTCTATGGACCAATTGAATTCTGCCAAATGGTTATTTTATGAAATAAGTGAGTTGAAATTTAAAAATCTGTCTCTTCATAGTAAGCTAGGGGAAATTGAAGCCAAAGTTGCAGGGCTAATTCAGCTCGAAGTGGAGAATAATACCAATGTGAAGGATAACACATAAAAGGACAGCACAGTTGAAAATAATATTGAAAAAAATAAAGGAACCATGAAAAAAATTATTGATCAAAACTGTAGAATTGCCAGACATAACTCTGTCATCACCAAAGCCATGTCCGAAAGACTGGAGAAAACTTAGAAGAGAGCTCTGATTGTCGACCTTGATAAGGAGAAAGACCAAGATGAGGAAGCAGGCATCTCTAAATGAACCAGATCAAGCACGAAAATAAAAACCCTGACCACCCCAAATATGACTCAGATCTTTATGGAAGGGGTTCCGGATATGGTGGACCTAGAAGAGGTTGTGGATGAGCTTCTAAAATCTATGAATTAGCTATGGCTGGGACCAACTTTGTCTGTTTGCCGGCTATTTTATGGTTTTTTTGCGGCCTTTTGTGGCTGTTTGCTTAAACTGGTGTTTATCTTTCTGGCAGCCTTTTTGTTTTTTCAGACCTTTGTTTTGGTCTTTTCTTGTAATGTTACTCCATGGTTTCGGGTCCCTGTAAAACCCGTTTATCCCCCTTTTATCAAAAACTAGAGGCACCTTAACAAGGATATTGGAATAAATTAAGTAACACATGATTTACAAGGTTGATGATAAGATGAGCCTTCACATCTCTTTTCCCATTTTCTAAGTTGTGAAAGGAAAAAAAGACTTATAACAAAAGAAAAAAGTAATAAATAACATTTTTGAATATTATATAATGAGAGAGCTAAATCATAAACAAAATTAGAATTTTTAATTTAAAATTATTTTATTAATAAACTTGATTGGTCCTCAAGTTGCTAGTATTAGTTGTTTAGTAAACTCGATTGGCCTTCGGTGGTTTTCCCATCTCTAATTGCTCAATTTAAAGCTTGGCCTTCTGCTTTTCAGGATTCTTTATTTGCTAGTTTATGGACTGCCTCTCCATCTTTTCTTTTATAGAATATATGGCTTGAGAGAAATAATAGAATATTTAGGAAAAAGGCCTCAAATTTGGAGGATTTGCAATCTAAAATAGAGAAATCAATCTCTGAGGTGGTTAAATCTCAAATATTTAAGCAAATCACAAATTTAATTTTTTTTTCAAATTGGGACAGTTATATCCTTAAAACATGGCCATTGCTTAAATCCTTTCCTTCTCACATCTCATTTACAAACAAGGTTGATAAAGTACAGTTGGGAAGGAATACGAAATGGCTACCCCTCTAGAAAATAGTTTCAAACTAAATTATGATGGTGCCTCTAGGGGCAATCCAAGGAAATTTGGAATAGGTCTCATGATTTTAGATGCAAACTCAAAAGTGTTAAATTTTTCCTGCAAAATTTTGTTTTTTGGCACCAATAATTGAGCTAAACTTGAGGTTGTTAGTCTAGGATTACACTTAGCCACTTCTTTGGGTATAATAGACATTATCATTGAAGGTGAATCAATGGTAATTTTCCACACAATTATGAATATGATGCATATTTGGCAACTCCAATATTTGTTGGAAAGAGTTCTGCATTAGTTAAATTTATTTAGCTCTTACGTGGTCAAACATTGTTATAGAGAAGAAAATACTGTAGATGACTACCTAGCCAATAAAGTGATTGACAACCAAATTGTTTGTAAGGAATTTAGTGAAGATGAAATTCCTCCTATACAAAATCATTAAAAATTTGGTTGATCCCTTGAGATTCTGCCCACATCCCCATAGCAAGGAGCTAATTTCAATTTGTATATGAATGAGTTTGATTACAAATTGAATTTTCTTTTATTGTGTAATGATATCTCAAGCTAATTGTGCAGAAATGTTAATCTCCTAAGCTAGGAATGGCCGCCGGTATTTAGGTTTTGTTGTTTTTTTATTGGTACTAACATAAATAAGAAGGTTTTGGATTTTTTTTGGTATCCTCTAAATCTTGTAGGACTTCTTGGAATTAAAGATGGAATCAGTTTTTGTCATGGTTTGGCGGTTCTCAGGGCTTCACGATTAACTTTGGTTCCATTTTGGGAGTTGGCTGTGATTGAGAATTTTTTAGGTCTATTTTTTATGGCCAATTTTTTTAGGCACTCTTCTAAAAAATTTATGTATGTTGGGCTTTCGTGCCCCCTTCCTAAATTGTTTTGTATGTTAGTTTCTTCACTTTTGGGGGATGCTCTTCTAGTGTAAGTCGGATCTGAACTGAGCTATAACTGGATGTTTTCTTCCCAAATCTTTCCTGCTAGTATGCTCTTTTGAACCAGGTTTGTAACATTTTTTTTTTAAGATAATAAAATTGTTTAGTGGCTTTGCCACTTTTATCAAAATAAAATAAAATAAATATTTTATTTTTCTTATAAATTAATTATTTAATATATTAAATAAAATAAAATAAATATTTATCTATTTTTCATATAAATGAACTATTTAGTAGCGCTTGCACATAAAGGAGGTTCATGGATTACACCAATAGAAAACTATATGTATGTTAATATGTTAGAGAGTATGTGTTTGTGCATGGGTGTGTATAGATGTCATGTGCTACAAATTCTAGTTGTATGTGGCCAGATTAAACAATTAATAATAAGTGCTAAATAATGGAATGAAATAAATTTAGACAAATCTATAATTTTTCCTTCAAGAAATTAAGTATTATTTAATTTTGAAATATTTGCGTATAGGTTTAAAATATAAAGAAATCCAAATGAAAAAGAAAGTTGCCATTAAATTAACAAAAACTATTGCAAAGGGAAATAGAATGTTCGCATCCAACTCAAAAATCAATATTCATCTGGATTTTACATAATTAGAGAGATTTTAGAGACTTTTGCCATTAAATTGAAGTTGGTGCAGCTAAATCTTGTTTTCTTGCAACTCAACAATGATTTGCAAGTGAGAGACTTGTTTCAGATTCAAATCTTACACTATATGTATAATGTAACCTATCAACTAAATATATTAAATTAAATGATACTTTATAATAAACATAATAAAAAACAAAATAAGATTTTGTTAATGAGTTGTAATTTTTAATTTGCATTAAAAAGAGAATTAACTATTTACATCATTTTGTCTGTCAATGAGGAAATAGTAAGACTAATAAGCTGTCGTATTTGTTAGGAATTGAACCCTTGAATTTTCATTTTTAACTGGAGCAACATTACTGACTCAAGTATAAATAATTTTTAGCCAATTTAATTTTGACTAACCTCAATATTATAACATTACGACCGATTAAGATTTACTAATCGAGCCAAACTATATTCCTTAATTCTTACATTTCTTTTATTCGTAAAAACATAAGTGAATATAGAATTCATCAAACAGTCAGGGATGAGGGCATCTGATTATTGCAATTTATATTGCATTAAAAGGAGACGATAGACAACGTAGTCTGATAAATCTATTGTTCCCATAGCAGACCCCAGGGCAACAAAGGATCAGCCTTTTCATACATTCCATCTTCCATTGGTTGTGATGTAGAATCGATTGGATATTCAAAAAATTGAGATCAAGAGATGCAGTGCCCAGAAACCTTACAAGCTTATCATACTCAGACTGCATATGCTTTAGTTCTGCTTGTGTGGCCGCCAATTGGGATTCCAGCTCAGTATTTTTCTTCTGTAGTTGATGAACTTGTGTTGCACAGCCATGCACGGGGTCCTTCACCCATGCATTCGCTTCATACACCATGCTATTTACTGCATCTGCTCTTTGCTCAACTTCCAAACCCTGAACCAACACCATACCGAAACCATCAGTTTCACAATTTTGTTTAAGGTATATTTGAAAACAGGTGTACGAGTATATACAAAGTCCTGGAAAAATAAAAATGGGGCAAATCTAAAGCTTACTTGAAACAGTTTGACGATACGGCCGGTTCCAAATATTCTCTGCACGACTGCGAACCTGTCTGGATCATCTGGAGGAAAGTGAGGAGCCAAAATACATTCGTTTGAGCATTTCTTGCGTTGCACTCTGCAGGCAGCGCAGGATACCATCATTGGTTTTCCCATTATTATAAGAAACGATGTTCTCAATGAGTAATGGCACTGAAATAATGCGTCTGAACAATATTATATGGTGCGGCAAGTTCTATATAAATATTTGAGAGTCAGAACGCTAGTCAATAATTTACGCTTTTTCTTTATAAGAAACAGGTAAATTACGTATATAGTTTCGCAGGTTCTGGGATGTAAGTTCATGTTTTGTGACGAACGCAGCAGACCGGGCTGAGACGAGTGTCGGTGCGATTATTTTCATTTATATTTGTCACTTCTAAATGAAGAATAAGTGCGGTGAATTTAATTATCTCTTAAGGATAAAGATTAACGGGCATATTCATTGTAACCCTTCTTTTTCTTGTTTGTAATCTCTCTTCAGAATAACGATTAATGGGCATAATCATTATAACCGTTGTTTTTCTTGTTAGTTTTGATTTTGCCGTCATATGCACAGAAATACGGCGAATCTGGTAGCCGTACGCGTATTTTGGGTCAACTGAATGGGTGGAAGATGCAAATCACGGTCATCAATTGCGAGTCTTCTATTCACACAAACATCGGTACAGACTTGAGTTTTATAACTTGCATTAGACGTTATTATTTATTTCTATAATTTTTTAGATAAGATGGAAGGGGTTCCATGACGTTATTATTTATTTATATAATAAATAATTAAATTTATGTTGTCAAAATAGTTTTTTTTTAGTGAGGTTGTTACTTGTAGATTATCAATCTCGTTTTCTCTCTTATGTTAAGAAGGTAGGGATTAAAGATTATGATATTGCTTTATTTTATTAGTTCAAATTGATTTCTTAAGTATATACAATTTTATGTTTACATATAGGTGTTTAAATCATTTCATTTTATGTTATGAAGGGGCTCATAGTAAAATTTAAAATATAAAAAATTCTAATAGTGTAAGAGAATCTACAGTGCAATGTATCTATTCTATTTTAAGAGAGAATTTTCACCACAAAGATTAGTATCTAGAAATGATGTCATGATGTATTTAACTTCTCTAAAATGTTCAAAACATCATCTCCATGCTTCCCATATGCAACAATGACATTATGAAATAATAAACCTATAACAAATATTTATTCCAAAGATATTTTTAAATCATCAATTATAAATTATGTAATAGGAGTTTTTTAAGTAAAATATCATTATGTAATTATGTTAAGATACTTGTCTAGTGTAAACAACAAATCGACTAGGGTAAAGAACAATGTGGGACAATCAAGTAGTTCCTTATCGAAGATTTTTTCTTTGTCTTATACCATAGATGATATTCTACTTAAAAGAATGTCAATAGGTATGAATAACCAACATATTTTTTCAAATCACTACACAATGCCAAGTTGAAGTATTTCATTATGGAGGAGCATAGCTATTCATTTTCCAAGGCTATTAGAAAATTTTGACCCTATTTAATATGCAAAAAAAAGTTATTACATTTGTGAATGCTTGTAACATGCCCATTATTCTATCCAAAAAACCTTGGTATGTTTTACCCACAAGTAAATAGCTTAAGAAGCCAACACTTAGCAATAAAAAATTTCTTTTCTAATTCGATAACAATATGCACATTTGAAATAACCTCATTCCAAACTTTCTCGTTGCATTACAAAGGAAAGTTATAAAAACCAACAAAATGATTTCATATCACATAATTTTACTGTACATTTTATATTTACAATTTCCGTAGAGATAGAGATTCATGAATACATACATAACTTCTATGAGCTTATTGAAATAGAGATATAAATGGTTCAGATGTCCCTACCTATGCATACATCTTAGATGTCCCTAGAATCGATGCAGACATTCTAGATGTCCCCATTATGGTTGCATACATTCTAGTTTTTCCCAATACTGGTGCATACATCCTCAAATCCCAACAACCTACTATATGAGGGAGAACATCACTCAAGCAATTTTCTGCCAACCATAAACTTACTACAGTCCCCCATACATCTACCTAACTAATAAGATGGCCCTACCCTTCAACGAAAATATTGGTTTGGTAACCCCATAATCCTGGTGTTCCTAAGCATAGTGTTGTGTCCTACATATCTAGAGCTACCATATATTCGCTACACCCTACATGCATGATTTCCTACCTAATATGCAATCTTGCATCATAGTGAACTTAAGGTGTAAACAGTTGCTACTTACACTACTTTGGCCAAAGAATTCAACACCTTGTACTTTGAATGCAAGTCATTTGTTCACCCAATTTTCAGCTCAATTTTATATTGACCATTCACAATCATAACACACATTCAATCTAAGGTGATGATGTACAAAATGTCTAGCAAGGTTACTCCCTTTCCCACTGCAGTGTCGAAAAATGTCATCTCTAATATTTTCACACTTGTTTGGGCCCTCCTTATAAAATTGAACTTAAGGATGCCTTGACTTAGTGTTGTAATGTGTTTAACACACTCACATTAGGTCTTGGGACCTTGTGAACTATATGAACTTAATTGTACCTTATTTTAGGTGTTGTAAAGTTTTGTACCATACTCTCACACGTTTATAGGGTTTTATTAATAACTAGGCTTCTTTATGCTTTAATTGACCCTATTTTTCATCCGCATGCCTCATTAAATACATTTTTTAGAGATAATCCCGACATAAACATAAATCATGTCATAATCTAGGCGCTTTTAGGTTGTGTGGCCCAAATTTAGTGATCTAGGACTCATATGCCACCTTTGGTGTATGAGTGCCACCTAGGTTTTTGGGCCCCAATCTTGATTTTGCATCATTCTAAGCATTTTTTAAAATGTGTCCCATAATTAATGCCTAATGGGACTCATACACCACTTTTGACATATGATTCCTATGTGGCCCAAAATTAAATTTAATTCAAATTCTTGGTTGGATTTCACTCTCCTAGATCTGCGGTCGGCTTGTAGTGTTGTAATTTTGGGAAATTTCGCATAAACAAGTATAATTACAAGTTTGTTTCACTCATTTTACACCTAGAAAGTTGAATGAGCATCTTTATAGAAAATTTGAGCTCACAAGAGCATTCAATTATTTACAAGAGTATTAAAGAGCATTCAAGGGCTAATTATCAAGTGATTTAGAGTTACTCAAGCATAAAGAATCATGTCAAAGTCATCATGCATCATGTTTTTTTTTAGCTAACAATTGTGATGTAGGGTTTTATGATTCAAGCTAGCATTCAATTAAAGATCTACCACATTCAAGCAAGCATCAAGATCTACATCTATTGGAGCCACTTCATACATGTTTGCAACACTTTATTGCTAGGGTATGGTGAATTGCAACATTACATTTTGTTCATTCATCACACTCCTTTCCTATTTCATTTCATTTCAAGGTTTGACTACCAAAATGGGTTTTGACCAAGTCAAACTCCTTTCCACTAACAAAATAACATTTTCCCCTCTCTTTAGTGTGTTATTTGGAAATGTAGGTTGAAGACACATTGAAGAGAAAGTTTGGAGAAATTTGTCAAGTGTTCAAAGTTGTAAAAGTTGTCACATTGCATTGGAGATCATTGAAAGACATCTACAGGTTGCAAATCAATATTTTGGATCCAGAAATCAGGTGAGAGTACACATTGAAGAGTAGATTTAGACTTTGAATTTTTAGAAAACCTTAACTAGAATAATACACTACTTCTAGCATATGAGTCCCAATTTGGTCAAATTTGTAGATTTCAGGAGTTTTAGTCATATCTCTACTAGATTTTTGTTCCTGCCCAAAAACCCTAATCTGGGACTAAATTTCCCAGACTAGCATATTAGTCCCAACAGGAATTAAAATTAGTGTTTTTAGCATTTCAAGTCTTCATCTAGCCCTCTTTAGGTTTCCAGGTGCACACCTTTCATCTCTTAGCTTTATGTTCTATTTTACATGGATTTTTAGGTCATTTAGTGGAGGTTTTCATTGTATTAGGTTTAAGCATTAGGTCTTGCATTTCCTTAGTCTTTCAGAGCTATAGCTTGGTGGTGAACGCCCTTGTTTATTTATAATTAGACCGTAGGACAACCCTATTGCAAGATCTCTTTCTCCTTTGCACATCTTAGATTAAGATCTCTAGGGTTTTCCTTGAATGAGAAGTGTAGAAGATTGTTATTCTATCTCCCAAGCATAGAATGAAAAAAATTAACCTTTCATTCTAGTGAACCTCCATTTAGAACATCTTAATTCTGAGTTGGAGTGCATTCTAGGGTTTCTAAATCTTGCATTAGTGAAAGTGCATATAGGCTATATTTTTACATCTTACATCATTATATATCATTTGAAATCTATGTTTATACTTAGTTTACAAATCATCCAAACCAAAAAGCATAAAAAACACTTGATATTTTATAAAATTTGTGAGAAAAACCCTAATTGGGACTCATACGCCCCTTTGGGTGATTTAGTCCTAGTGCGGAGTTTAAACTACATTTTCCAACATTGAATTCTTTGTTTCTGTTCTTTTGCTTTCTGTTGATAACTTCCTATTTTGGTTTACTGAGTTTTTGTTATATCCATTTCATTGTATCTAGCTTAACTTGTGTTTGCATCCATCTTACATTTAGTATCCCTAGAATGAGATTTTCTACTTGGTGTCATATTGCTAATACTATAGTGGAAAAAGTTCAAGACTCATATCATCATGTGATAGCACAATCATCATGGATCTTGGGTTGTCTAGCTCTTTCACTCCTAGTATTGACACTAGTTCAATAGGTTTGCACCATACCCTTAACAACCCTTTTCCTTCAAGTAGTGTGACACATGTTGAAACAATGGTTGCTAGTATTTTGTAAGAAAATATAATCCAAATTCATGAAGTCATAGTAAACCTCCAAAATCAAATAAGTACTGAGAACATTTCAACCACTTCTATCCCTACCATAGATAACATTCATCGCATGCTTGAAAGTGAAGATAGAGTTGAACTTGTGCGTAACATAGTTCAAATCTTTGGAAAACATCTTACCTCAACCAACCCTTGAACAATGTTACAAGCCAAGGAGGAATCCAAATTCCTCCTCCCACAACAATTACCTCTATTCCTACCTATACAAATCCTCAAGTTACAACAACAATGCAACCAACTGGTAATGTTATCCCTTCCTTAGGTATTTATGCTAGCATCCCTAGTATCCTTGTGACATCACATGTCATATCTCCTACCACCTTACCACCTATAAGAATTCCATTCACTTGTCCCTCGAACACATACACCCCTCCACCATATTCACCTCCATCTCACAATACAAGAAATGACACTCTCATAAACTAACTTTTGCAAACCGTTTCATCCCTTCAAAAGCAATTTTCCACCATAAATCAAAATCAAAATGGCCCACCTACATATTATGTCAAAAGTAGTCCATTTTCCTTGGAGATATTAGGAACAACGATGCGACAAAGTGTAGAGGTTCCTAGATTCGAGAAATATGGGGGGAAAGGAGATCCTTCTAACCATGTTTCTGCTTGCATGGCCTTATGTAGTGACTTTATCCTTGAGTAAAAACTCTTGTCTAAGTTTTTTCCTAGATCCTTGAAGGATATTACCTTAGAATGGATTTCTTCATTATCAAACAACTCAATTCGTTTGTTCAATCAACTTGTTGAGGCATTTATCAACCATTTCCAGGTCCATATGACCCCTAAGATGACCTTAGCTGATTTGATGAGATGTAAGCAAAAAGAAGAAGAAGAAAAGATTACTAACTTTATTTCGCGCTATCAGTCGCTTTATTCCCAAATCGATGTCAAGGTCTCCAATCCTCACCTTCGAAAGATGGTCATAGAGAAATTGAAAAGTAAGATAAAATATAAGATTACCATGATGAAGTTCCCCTCCTTCATGCACTTATGAACTACCCTCCATGATTATCAAAACATGGTTAGTAGTCAAGACTCAAAATCCACCTCTAACCAAACTGAGAATTCTAAGTCCATAAACTAGAACAATTATCAACCTTTTAGAAAACAAAATAAAGGTGTCCTTCAACTTAATCCCCCTAAAAAAACAACTCAACATGTCCATAACCAAGTAGCTATTGTAAAAGCGGCGATACCATATAGCTATGGGGTCCCGAAAAGGCAATTCACTCCCTTGCCTGATATCCTTTATAACAAAATTTCACAACTTTTAGAAAAAAATATGATTACCAGGTTGCCTCCCGTTAAAGCTCCTAATCCTAATAAACCTTTACCTTTGAACTTTAGATCAAATGCTTATTTCTATTATCATTGACAAAATGGACATGACACGAAACATTGTAAGCATCTTAAACATTTTGTGAAAGACCTCATTGATTCCAGTCGGCTTTCCATTGGAGGTGATAATGATCAAGGAAATAAGCCCATCACCCCTCCTAACAAAAACTTTCAGGAAAATATTTACCAACACTATGCCTAATCATAATATTTCATTTGTCAAAGCTAGTGAGAATAAAAAGACTGATATGATGAATGTTGACATGAATGATGAGAACATAGATAGAATTCAATAAAGTCCTATGGATATTGATCAACAAGAACAAAATACTATCAATGGTTTGGTTGCATTGGTTGAAACTCAATATCATAAAGGCTGACCTAAAATCCTATTGATATTGCTTTCTCCTCACAAGATATACTTAAAAATGCAATTGATGGTCCTATTTACATAGCCGACCAAATCTATGATAAGCCCACTAGTGGGATATTAATAGATCTCGTCTATGGAGAGAATGTGATCATTGGAGAATTATTACTTGTGCATGAGCTCTACCAAGAAACATAAAATAGCCTGAAAACATGGATCAAGATGCACAAATATTTTGCTTGCCCTACGATGGGATCGATCACCTTACCTTTGTAAATAGGACCAAAAACATTACATGTCTCATTCTCCATCATCTCGATGTCGGACCAATTCCATGTGAAGCTTGGTTACCCATGTCTACACTACATGGAATCCATCCTGTTAGTTGTGCACAAATGCCTCAGGTTTCCCTTTGATAATGAAATTTTCACCGTGCATCATAGTGGCATTAACATTTTTTCTTCTCATGGAAACTTTTCATTAGATTTCTTTTTTCCGGAGCCTATGGAACCTATTAAACCTCGAGAATACTTCTTTTTCAAATCCTACCAAAAGTTCAAGGTGAAATGTATAGAAAAGCTATCCCTTAAAAACATCCCTCAACCCATGACCAAACCCACCATCCTTGACAAAACCATGATTGATCTTAAAGACATTCCAAACAACCAAGACCAACCTAAGGTAGATCTTTTACATATTTCCTACAAAACACCAAGAGATAATGAAATAATCTCGTAATGCCTCCTAGAATAATTTTTTTTTACAAAGTTAAAGAGAATGTGGTTGAACAACCCTCCATGGTTCCTTCCTTTCCTCCCCTTAGGGAAGAAAAGAAACCTATGCTCGATCAACTAGCTCCTACAAAAACACAACTTGAAACTTGTATTAAAATAAATATACATGCTAGAGAGTGTAGGAATAGGCGTCGTGCTCTTGTTTGAAGGATAAATGAAGAAAAAAACAAAGAAAAACAAAATCCAAACCTAATTGAAGTAATACGCAATGAGTCTCCCTCACAACAACGAAAATATCCTATATCACAACTGTAACAAGAGCTAAACCCTTCTTTAGACATTATTATTTGACCTCCCATTGTGATTAACTTGGATGATGATGATGAGGTTGCTAAAATAGATGAAGAAGTGCATAATGTATTAAATGTACATTTTTTTCCTCTTCTATGAGTGTAAATGACAATTCTTCTAAGAACAGTGTTGAAGTTGGCAATGACTCTTGTTTGACACTTGCTATTGTCCCTTTGGCTAGTTTTCTGCCTTCTATATATGATGAACATGATTGGGATACAAATAACCTACTATTAGGTTGACTCGCATGTGCCTTACTAGTATTTTGCATTATTTCTTTTCATTTTTCTTTATGTGACTGTATGTGTGTAACGTGATCTCCCATGCTGTTCTATTTAATGTATTTCTCTCTCTTTCTCTCTCTCTTTTTGATTTTCCTCTATTTGTACCTACATTATTCTCTATGTCATAAATATTTTATCTTTTTCCTTTTATTTTTTCATTTTCATGTGTTTTCCTTTCGGAGATGATACAAGGCATTGAGACATTCATGTCTCTTCCATGTTGACCCAAAATCTTTTCCTTTATCTTTTCTTTGTCTTGTGTTTTCCTTTTGGGGATGACATAAGGCTTTGAGACATTCATGTGTCTTCCATGTCAAACTAAAAGGTTTATTCTTTTTTTCGCTCTCTTTGTGTCATTCTTCAAGTTCTATGAGTATTTGGGGAATGATGACAATTTTGAACGCTCTTAAAAACACTATAGCAAGAACATACTGACCCCAAATCCATGGATCCTTCATGTGTTTGGAGTTTCATTTTAGGGGAAACCCCTTTTCTTTTTCATTTTTCATGACATAGCTTTATTTGGAAACATGTGAATTGGCATAGAGCTTTCCAAATAAGCTCACATGTCTTCTTTATTGTTAGCATTTATCATTTTCCACTTTAAAGTAATTGCACATAGCATGGTGTTTAGCAATTTCTTTAAAGTGGGGGCATACATTGGCATTATTATTTTTCATTTCATATTTCATTGTGTAGTTTTCTTACTTTGTGGTGACATTGGGTGTGATGTCTTTCTAGAGTGTGATCTCTGTTAGCATATCATATTCCTCTTGGTGGCTTGATGTGAAACATTGCATCCCATAAGGTGTGAATCTTTTATTCTTTGGTTGGTCATCTCTTGGAGACATTAGGCATGATGCTCCTAAGTTAAAAACCTTACATGAATTAAGCAAGACTCCTTTGAACGCTCTTTACATTATTTTTCATTTACAAAATTTTAGTTATATGGCCACCTTGCATAATACACTTTGCATGCCTATGGAGCCATCTAGTTTGTTCATGATTATCAAGCATACAGAGCTTTGCTTGCCTCATGAAGCTCAGAGTTCATTGTTGCATGGCACCTTATCAAAGTTATCAAGATGCATAACTTTGGTCTAGTTGGCTGGAATGGTGAACCGAGGCATGAATTTCCCATAGCCACTCACATGTGTGTGTGAGCACATACCAGTCATGTGTATGTGTCTCACCTCTTTGTATACTCACCTAATGAATAGCCTAAAAATCTATTTCCTTAGAGTCAGCATGGATTTTTAGACAAAAAGCCTAGATCTGATCCATATCATGATGGACAAATGGTCAAAGATTGATCCACCCCTTCTTTTATTTTTTCTTCTCTCCTTGTCTTTAGCAGTGTATGATTGTGTCTTGTTGTTGCTCCTTATGTCTTTTTTCATGTGTGTTCTCTCCTACCTTTGTTAGTTTGCTATAGGATCTCGATCCTGGGGGCTTGTACAACCCTCTTGGTCAGTGTTGTCCTATCCCACTAACATTGGTATGACTAAACCCCTCTTAATATGATCTTGTCTAGAACTATAGTGTGATTTTGAAGAAAGTTCCTCCTCTCACTAAAGTGCAGGTTAAATGTAGTGTCAAAAAATGTCACCTATTAATTTTCACACTTGTTTGGGCCCTCCTTATAAAATTGAACTTAACAATGCCTGGACTTAGTGTTGTAATGTGTTTAACACACTCACATTAGGTCTATGGCCCTTGTGAGCTAAATGAACTTAATTATATCTTATTTTAGGTGTTGTAAAGTGTTGTGCCATACTTTCACACTTTTCTATGGTTTTATTAATAATTGGGCATGTTTATGCTTTAATTGGCCATATTTTGCTTCCACAAGCATCATTGAATGCATTTTTTCAAAGATAATCCTGACATATACCAAAATCCAATCATAATTCAGGTGTTTTTTGGTTGTGTGGCCCATATTTAGTGATCTAGGACTTATATGCCACCTTGGTTATATGAGTCCCACCTAGGTTTTTATGCCCTAATCCTGATTTCACATCATTCTAAGCTTTTTTGAAAATGTATCCCATAATTAATGCCTAATAGCACACATACGCCACTTCTGGTGTATGAGTCCTGTGTGGCCCAAAATTAAATTTAATTCAACTTCTTGGCAAGATTTCATTCTTCTAGATTTGATTTTGGCTTGTAGTGTTTTAATTTTGAGAAATTTAGCATAAACATGTATAAATTAAAGTTTCTTTCACTCATTTTACACCTAGCAAGTTGAATGAGCATCCTTATAGAAAATTTGATTTCACAAGAGAATTCAAGTGTTTATAAGAGAATTCAAGAGAATTCAAGGGCTGATTATCAAGTGATTTAGAGCATTATTCAAGCACCAAGCATCATGTTAAATTCATCATGCATCATGTTTATTTTTGAGCTAACAATTGTGATGTAGGGTTTTATGATTCAAGCAAGAATTCAATTCAAGATCTATCACATTCAAGAAAGAGTCAAGATCTATATTTATTGGAACCACTTCATACATGTTTGCAACACTCTAGATTGTTAGGGTTTGGTGAGTTACAACATTATAATTTTTTCATTCATCACTCACATTTCCTATTTCATTTTATTTGAAGGTTTGATTACCAAAATGGGGTTTGACCAAGGCAAACCCCTTTCCACTAACAAAACAATTGTTTTCCCTCTCTTTAGTGTGTGATTTGTAGATCTAGGTTGAAGACACATTGAAGAGAAATTTTGGAGAAAGTTGTCAAGTGTTCAAAGTTTTCAAAGTTGTCACCTTGCATTGGAGATCCTTGAAAGACATCTACATGTTGCAAATCAAGATTTTGGATCCAAAAATTAGGTGAGAGCAGACATTGAAGAGTAGATTCAAACTTTTAATTTCTAGAAAACCTTAACTGTAGTGAGAGACCACTTTTGGTGTATGAGTCCCAATTTGGTCAAATTTGTAGATTTTAGGAGTTTCATTCATATCTCTACCAGATTTCTCCTCTTTCCTAGAAACCCTAATCTAGGACTAAATCACCCAAACTAATGTATGAGTCCTAGCAAGAATTAAAATTAGTTTTTTTAGCATTTCAAGTCTTCATCCAACCCTCTTCAAGTTTCCAAGTGCATAACTTTCATCTTTCTATTCTCTTTTGCATGCATTTTTAGGCCATTTAGTGGAGTTTTGCATTATATTATGTTTAAGCATTAGGTCTTGCATTTCCTTAGTCTTTCCAAGACATATCTTGGTGGTGAACCCCTCTTTAGTTTATAATTAGACCCTAGGGCAACCCTATTGCAAGATCTCTTTCTCCTTTGCATATCATAGATTGAGATCTCTAGGGTTTTCCTTGAATGAGAAGTGTAGAAGATTGTTATTCATCTCCCAAGCATAGAACGATAAAAATCCCACCTTTCACCCATGGATTATTCTAACTCCATGAATAATCAAATCTTAACAATTGACTAACTAGGTTACACCCTTTCTTGTGGATTACTCTAACCCTAGGTATAACCATGCTAGCCATACATGGACACAAATTAAGTGACCAACTAGGTTACTCCCTTTCCCATGTATTATAGTAACCTCAAGAATAACCAAATTAACCACATGGGTTTAAAACATATCATCATAACATTAAATGACTCCATATCAAATGGTATGATCTCATCAATAAATGACTTAAATTAAAAAGTATGATTTCAATAATAAACTACTTTGATATCAAAGTATAATTTCTTTAATAAATGACTTCAATCAAAAGTATAAACTTATCGTTAAATGACTAAAGTGATTGTAAACAATCTTTAAATCTCTACATTCATATGACTCAAATATTCACATGTTTACAATGTTCACTACATTTGTATATAATTTGGAGGACATTAACCTAACAAAAGTTTGTGCTTCTATAGCTACAAGTCCTCT
The DNA here is from genome assembly GCA_007258455.2 of Sequoia sempervirens. NCBI lineage: Eukaryota > Viridiplantae > Streptophyta > Pinopsida > Cupressales > Cupressaceae > Sequoia > Sequoia sempervirens. Next base: position 508,462,600 of record VDFB02281492.1, read on the forward strand.
TCTCGATATGGCTTTAGGTTTCCTAAACGTGAATTCTCTTCTAGAATTATGTGAATAGGAATAGACTCTTAATCAAAAAATAAGAAAATAACATAATCAAAAAATACATTTTTCAACCCCAATGTTGAATATTGATATAAAAATCAATTATACACCCTCACCTTAGGGAAAAGACTATCTTCCTATTTCAATGAGATATGAGTAATCAATTAAGTATAGACTATCAACATGGTTTGCATAACAACACAACCTATCAATGATGACATTTATATGATGCCATCATTCTTGTTGTATCACTAACCTCATTATCCACAAAGGTTTACCTAGCATTAGAAGCTAATAGTTTCAAAATATAACTTCAAGGTAATACTAATCCCATACTTCACAACTTATGCAACTTATGTATAGTCTTAACAAACTAAGTATAGTTTGGTTTATAGGTGGCATTGTTTTCTTGCCACCAAGGTTCAAACCTCCTTGGGGTGGTATTGTTGAATGGTTGTATTTTGGTTCATAGCTCCGATCAAAAGCATTTACCCCTTGAATAAAAAAAACAAACTAAGTATAGTTAATAATAATAAAATAACACTCAAATTCCAATATATAATATATATGTATTCCAAATGAAAATGGTTTCACCAATTCAAGACTCAACCAAGAATCACACAAGATTATCCAAAGCTATGAAATAAACCAAGTTCATAAATTCAAGCTTACCATGTATTGAAAATCATCTTTCAACAAACAATGATATAAATTACATGTCAATATAAAGAGATTGGATATATAGAAATCAACATGGATTTATATAACTAAATCCCAAAATTCACCTTCACAACTTATGCAACTTATGTATAGTCCTTAAACAACAATGTCCTAAGCTTGAGAATTTGGACCGTATGAGATGAAGTCGGGGTCTTCCTCTTGATGTTAGCCCTGGTACGAGTCGAAATTGATCTGCTGCCTCCCCTTGCACAACCAATCCCTTTTGGTTTTTTTCAAGCTTTTCCACCATCCTGCCCTTGGGTAGTGTTTTGTTATTGTTGCAATGGTCCTGTATTTCATTGGTTCAACTAAGCTCCAAATCCATGACCTTGTTGCTGAGATCAGTAACATGACCTTTCAATTTACAGACTTCTTTCTGGGTCCTTGCCATCCATACTTTTTTCCGCTATACTAACCAAATCCTCAGGCTTAAGCTTATTCAAGGCAGTAATTTCATGAATTCAAAATGAATTAAATTGAGCACTAGGGGCCGACTCCTTACTGACCACAGAGAGGATTTCCATAGAATTCCAATATTATAGGATATGGGGATTATGTGATTCCAAATAGGGACAAGAGCCTTTAAGGGTTTTCGACCAATTCAAGACTCAACCAAGTCTCCTCATCATCCAACTCTTCAATATCACAAAGCAGGTAAATTTTGAAAATGCTCAAAAATGAGCCTAACAAGACCTAGCATTCCTCCTAGGGTTTCTTTCCACATCATCGAGGCAATTCCAAGATATAACATAAATTCAATGGCAAAGTGGTAACCATAGACTCTGGTAAAGCGCCCGTCAACCGTGATATATTCCATAACAACTCTTAAAACTTTCCTCCAAATAGATTTGATGGACTCCACATCAAAGTAGCTATTAGCAACCTTCACCATCTTCGCTTTCTCCTTATCTTTTTTGGGAAATTTAATGACCGCTTCATCAGAGAATCGTCGGTCCCGGTAGAATTTGACACCCTCAATTGAAAGACCAGAGCTTAACATTCCTGCCAAACAACACGATCTCTCCATTTTTCCAGTTTTTAACAAAATAGTTCAGAAATACCATGAAGCTTTTCCATGGGACTAAACCCCCCTTTTCAATTCTTTCCCCTTTAGCATTTGGAAATTGCTCATTTTCTTTCTCCACCCATAATCAGCTCACTGTCAATAAACACTGAACAGTTGCTCTGGGTCCCTGTCGAACACCCAGAAAGCGTGCCACAGACCCTTCATCGGTCCCATCAAATCCTACTCACAATCATGATAGTTACTCCTTCTAAGCCCAACTTATTTCCAAACTCTATCCTCTTCATTATGAACTCTCAACAAATGTAACTCAAAGAAAAAAACTTTGTTTCTCACCAAAAACTCTCAAATTATGCTTGCACATAAAATTACAACAGAATAGCAATGAAGAATTATGAATGGAAAAGTGTAACAAATGGTAGAGAGAATACCTCTATTTATACTAAGATATGAGCATTAATGATTCAAATAATGTATTAAATCTACCACAACTCTAACAACCAAACAAGAATGCATCGACTCAACTGATATGTAGCTGATTTAAACTTTTAGATTGCAACACATAAGAGTCCTCTTATTTCAAATTTCATATAATGGATGAGTCAAATCCTTTCTTGTGACAACATGACTCTTTTACTAAGTCAAGGCATAATGAAACATTGTTATAGGTTTCCTATTTTATTCGTAAGTCGACTACCCTTGCAAATGTTTTACATGATCTTTGCATTGACTAAGTTTGATGTTTATCATATGGTTTTTCCTAGATATGGCATAAGTAATACACTTCTATTGGTTCCCACTCATTGCAAATTTTGGTGCCACCTTTCATACTTAAGTGTCCTTTATTCATGCATGGGTAAGACTAAGTTAGTAATGTTTGAAACTATATTTGTTTTCACTTACAATATTTCAATAGTATTTACTTTCACTTATGCATACAATATTATCATTATAGTGATTGATTTTATATGAGCCTTAGTTACTTTATTTTTACCATTGCATAATATATGTGTGGTAGGTCTGACTCAAAAAAATCCCTTCAATAAACATATAATTTTTCTAGTGCTTTCAAACTAACATTATATTTTTATGCATAGCCTTCTGATAGCCTATATGTGGCTCTTTAAGCTCACAACAACTTACATTTAAATGCTCTTATGGATGACACAACAAATAGAACACTCCATCACATATGTCAATGTATGTGTATATATGGTTTATGAAGTATGACATTTCTTATTTAATTCACATATAATATACGTGGATAACTTTTATATTGCTTCATGCATATATTACAATATATATATTAATATATATAATATAGAAAATATTGTTTTTATTTCTTTGGAAAATGTCACCCTTGTAAGAATATGTTTGGCTCATGAAATGATAATACACCATAATGGATATTTGGAAAGGAACGCCACCTTTTTTTCCTTCATATGATTGTAATTCTCGTGAGGATATAAAAATTAGTTTATGAATCATGGTTATATTAAAAAATAAGAAGATTGACTAAAGAGACACTAGTGTAAATAAAAAATGTTGTTTGTATAAATTCTCTTTATATACCTCCTTCTAGTCTAGAGAACTTAAGAGACATAATTATTGATTCTAAAACTTGGAAATCTTGTAGAGACCTTGGTTAACTAAATTAACCCTATTAAAATTACATAATGGGAGTAAATTGTACATGATTATCAAAGTGTAAACCACTAGATCATCTTCCTTTGTCCTATTTTGAGTCTTGTTAAATGTAAAACAATACACCTATTAAATTATAAATTACTTGACCTCATTACAAGCTAATAGGCACAAATTGGTAGTGGAAGAGAATTACTCATGTATTTGAACCTTGGACATCTTAAACTTCTAACCTTTTATGTTTGTCCTATAACTTAATATTTTGGTCAATCATATCAGCTATTTAGATTGATACCCCTTCAAAGAAAGAAAACACTAGGTAATTTACCTTCTACTTGATGTGCTAATTGCTAAATAATAAAATTATGCCTCAATTTTTTTTCTTTTATGGGATTCCCATTAGTTTTTAGCACATGATCCAAACACAACTATTCTTTTAAAAACCACTAGTATCAGTACAAGACTTGCATTGGTCAATTACCATGATATGACACAAATGCCTGTCTTAAGCTTGGCATGTCATACCATGTGGAAGAAGCATGTGAAAGACACTAGATAACCTTAAGCAAAAGTGAGGAGGCAACCAACTCATACCATGATCTATCAAACCATCTAAGGTGACATCAAACTGTCTAAATAAGAATGAGAATAAACCCTAGGGACATGAGGCTAATGTTGGTTAATCAATTGTTTAGTATGAAAAAAAGGTTAATTATTTTATGAAGTAATTCAAATTCAATTTTATGGGACTCAATATCTATTACTTAATAGCTAGGCCAACACTACTAAATTAAGTATAATATTTATACTTACAAACACCTAAAATTGTCTAAGCACATCACACTTTCATAATCGCCTAATTAACATCATTTTCCTCATAATATCCTAATTCCTCAATTTTGATTAAATAATTCATAATTATTTGATTAAATTTCTTCTTTTCCAAATTGTTAATTGAACAATTAATATCATTTGATTAGTTTATCAAAATTCATCAAACTTCCCTTTTTTCACATTGATTAAATAATCTTGAATTATTTAATTAAATTCTAATTTCTTCTCACTTGGCAATTAAATAATTTATTTAATTATTTAATTACTATTTTCCTTTAACTTGCACAAATCATATTCCATTTTTATAAGAGAGTATTCCTTTTTCAAAATATCTTCCTTCCTAAAATATCTCAAACTAATTTCCTTGAATTAAAGGGATAGTTTGAGTTAACAAAAGATCTCATTAATATCCACCCTTGATCTCCTTAATCTAATTTGAACCATTGATCAAATATCTATATTTCTATAAAACAAGCCTTCAGCTTCATCAAAATCATTTACAATTTTTATACGGAATTCATGACCTTTTTTAGAGCATTCTTGAGCATTTGAGCATCCTAATTGTGAGTCAATATCATCAAATATTTTGCAACATGGGTTATGAATTCTTTAAGCAATCCACATTCTAAATTGACATAATTCCACAATGGGATTATAAGTTTGCATTGTCTTGTATCTTTGTTTGAACTGAATTAATTAATTTGGTTTTGTTATCTTTCAAGCATTGTGAGCACGCACACACACACAAGATCATTTCACTATTTCTATTGCACATTATACCAAATACTATAGTTATAGTCTTAACAAGATCTTATCTAGATAACATTCCAAAGTTTGAATTCACCTTAAATTAATTAAGTTTAAATTTAATTTAAAATTTAGTGAAAGAAAAACTATCTAAATTAGATCTTTGATTTAACCAAATCTTCCTATTTAATAGGATGATATGCTAATATATCCTAAAATAAGAGATTTATAAATGAAAGAAAAATCTTCACTAGAATCTAAATTGTCTCTTATAACTATAATTAAAATATGACCTACTAAGAACTATAATAAGAACAAGAAAGTTGAGTTCTCATACGATATTTCATTAATTCAATTCAATTATTATTATCTTCTTTTTAGTTATTAATACATATTCTTCTTGGATTCAAAATATTTCCTTTGTTAAAGACCATGTGTATGCTCCTTAAAATTAATTTGGAGGTGATGTGGGATTGGATTCAATTTTACTTAAATGTTAAATACCATTGGTTAAATATTTTCCCTTCTTCTAAGTGGATTGAGGATTTATTTAACGTCTAATTGATGGCAATAATAATAGTATCTTACAATTTATAATTAACTAGTAAGAATTAATTTTGTTTATAACAAAAGATAAAAATAAAAAATAAAATAAAATAAATAAATAATCATTTAACGGTATTAGAACATCGGTTTATGCATAATTTAGAATTCCACCCCGTTAAAGGAGTGGCCTAAAGTTAGGCGGTCTCAACCAAAGCTGGCGCCAGATAGCGATCCCAAGGAGAAACCCTAACACGTTAGGGAATAATAAATACTGACTTTTTTTTATCTTGCAAGCCTAAATTTTTTCTATTTCTATTTTCCTCTCTTTTAAACAAGGCTGAGCAAAGGGAAAGATGGGCAGCGATCAAATATTGTCCTACAGAATGCCAGGAAGCATTTCGTTAAGGTCTCAAGGTCGATCCAGAGCAACCATAAGAATCGATTTATTTTATTTTATTTCCCATTATTATTATTATTATTATTAGCATTTTTCTGTAACACAGGACCAACCTATGGACCAGTGTCGATGGTCTGGGTTGAAGCTTATTTATCTGTTCCTTATTATTCTTGCATTTCATTAACTCCTTCCTTCTATGAATAGTCAAATGAGGCGACGACAAGAAGAGGGAGGCGATCCCCCTCACCAGCTGTGGATGATGAATAAAATGCATTTGTTTTTGCGTGTTTAAAAAGGTGAATGAGGCTACAGGAATGAGCAACCATCATGCCCTCGGAGGCGGTGGCCTATGACAGAATGGGAACTTCACCCGCGCTCTCTGTGGGGTAGTGGCTAGGGTTTCGGCCTTGCCGCTCATCGCAGAGCGTCTTCTCATCCGAAGACATCCCAAATGCTTAAGGACCTGGAAATATGATCACAGGGGAGGTACACTAGTTACGCATTTTAGTTAACCGATTTTCTTGACTGGAGTTTTAAATTATTAATTTTCCTTTCCTAATTAGTAGGTATGTAGAATTCAACAAAATATAGTGTATGCATATCTCATTGTTATGTATATACCATTGATATATGCATATACACTACAAAATTGTCCTGAATGCTTTGACATACTGTTTCTCCTCCTTTAATGTAGGACAACAAACTTGATGATAACAAGGATTACAACTGTCATGATATATGTATATGTGTGTGTGTGTCTGTGTCTGTGTCTGTGTGTCTATGTATCTGTGTGTGTGTTTGACTGGTATACATGGCTAAACATTGCAATCTCAAGCTAGATGAGATAATTTTGTAATTCCTTTACTATTGTTATAAACTTAACATATAAATATAATACTAGTTCTTCCGTTGTTCTTTTGATAATTCCTTTACAGAGCAACTGTATTCATACCTTTTCCTCATACAACAACATCTGTTCATTATTCTTGTTGTAGTAATTCCTCTCCATGAATAGAACTGAAACATTCATATACATTATATTGTAGTGCATTAATTTCAGTAAGTGTTAGATAAAATGAATGATAATTGCAATAACCATCTAACAATTACTTGTTCATAGGCATTGAATTTCACACTAAAAATATGGGAATCAACAAAATGAATACTGACATACAATTGGTATTTATATATAATTTGTGATTTACAGAACCAGAAAAGCGTTAAAGGAACGAATTAGGAAAAACACATAGAAGAAAGCAATGTAGCCCTACTTTCCTTTTTCTGTGTTCACATGTGCAAAAACGTTTCAGAAATTTACATCTATTATTTCCTTTTATATTTTACACCGATATTTCTTGACATTATTTCACATACAAAATGTGGGAAGAAACAGGGAAGAACATTATTCTTGCTCACTATTTACACATGACAACAAACTTATACCCATAAATATTTACTAAAGACCTTATTCACACTATCCTCTTCTATTTGCAACTCTTAGAAGGAAGATCCACACAGATTTTCCCTAGAAGCCTTTGTCAGAATTATTTTAATCTGAGTCAGCATTTTCTCACCTATGCCCACGTTGACTTGGAAACTTTATTTTGAATCTGCGACATTTAATTCTGTTAGGTGATTTTGAATTTGAAATGAAGCGCTCAATTTTGAGCTTGATTTTTCAAACAAGACAAAAAGGAAAGAATGCAAGGGTTAGTGTGTAGAAGTTAGTTTCATTTTGTATTTTTGATAATACCTTGCAGCACTAGAAGGAATGTTCAACATAGAACAAGGAGACAATAAATAGCAGTAGGGAATGTTCTGTAGAAGCAACAACCAGTTACAGATTAATAGCACCAATGTAGTAAGCAGTTGTATAGGTGTGAGTGTAGCACCATTGTATTGGACAATAGTCCAAATAGTTTAAGTTTTATTTTTGTTGTGTAAAATAGAGCATGTACTTTTTCTTTTTGTAATTTTGTGAAAGCAAGAAAGGAATATATAAATCTGTATTTTTTTTCATACATTTTGCTATCTCTATGTAAAATTTTGTGTGTATTATGTTTTTTGTTCTGTTCTTGAATCTGTTACAACACTGTTTTCTGTATTGTTGTACGCCTACCTACCAACAACCTATACATCTAAAGTATTTTGATTTTTATTTATTTCCAGTCCATAAAAATTCTTCAACATGAGATCATCTTGCACAACACAACCACCAAGAGAAATTCATCCCAGGACCAATGGGAGCTCACCTCCCAGCTTTTCCCTCAAGCTAGGGGCATATACATATCACAAAACCTATCATTTAGGAGTAGTTTACAGATTCAACACTCACTTAGGATTAGTTTATAGATTCAACACTCATTTAGGATTAGTTTACAAAATTAACATAGTTCAAAAGAGAAACAAGACAAATTTCCCAAGAGGCTACACATAGAGGTTCTTCATGAATCTCTTAAAGGGGAGGAGGGAGGACATCCACTTAAGGAAGAATAAGTGATATACCAAAAGAAGTTTTTCTGTAAAATTTTAATTATTTCTCTTATAATCATCACAACTCCAATTCCTTGTCTCCATTGTTTTTACATCTCTAATGAACACAACTCCAATTCTCCATCTCAATTTATTTAATGTAGAATAATGATAGTTGTATCCATTTTTTTTACTTCTCTAATGAACACATCTCCAATTCGCTATCTCAATTTATTTTTTTGCACAATAATGATAGAACCCTACATCTCTCTCATGGATCTCAACTCCCCCAACACCTCTGAGGTAGCATGCTTCTAACCCATGGCTAAAACATACTCTTAACATAGCAACTCAAGAATAAAGAAACAACACAACAAACTTCAAAACTCACACACCTTAACATGTACAACATTTTACAAAAGAGAGACAAAATCAAAAACTATATATATGATGATACTCAAAACATAATCATACCATAGTACACAAAACTCAAAAGAAAGAAACACAACAAAGTTCAAAACTCACACACCTTAAAATGTAACAACATTTCACAAAAGATAGTCTAAATCAAAAGCTATTTCATATATTACACACTTGATGATATGTATTAAATTGTTGAATTGTATGGATTAAATTGATTACCCTTGCAAATGATATTATTACCTTTAGATTCCTTTATCACTTGTAGTAGGTATATTCAATTGCAAAAGTAAATCTCCCATCTTCAGTTTTATTTATGTTGGTTTACTTCCTAAGAGTAAGCTTCAAATTTTTTCCATTCGTGAATGGAAAGAAAAACAAATGGAAGAGAAGATGAAGAGTTATATATTTATCCTTAAAGCTCCCACCCTCTCAAAAATACATGTTTTTTCCTAGCCATGCAAGTTTAGGTGTGAAGGTGACACTTCATAGTTGAGCTCCTAATTCTCTCTTTAAATCCATGCAAAAATTTCCATTTTTTTCACTTTGTTATGAGCTCCATTTTAAATGTTTTTTTAATAGTTTAGTTTTATATTCTTTAAATTGGACCAATGAAGTATACTTTATCCTAGGGTCTTAAAAATTCCAATTAAAAAATGAATTTTCTTTCCATATGACTATTCAAATTCATAATTTTCAATTTAATTGTTAGAACCATATATTTTTTCCATAATAATAACTTGACAATGTATACTGACCACAACCACATGTCACATAATGGTACACACACATCAAAATTTTGAAACTTCTTCACATAACACATGCCACAAAGCAAAATTAAAAAAATGGGTTATACAAAGCAAAATACTTAAGTCTCTCCAAATGGACAGTTTTGATATTGGAAATAGAGATCTAGGGCTTAAACCACACTCTTTCCAACATGACAAGGGAAAATGTAGAAAAATAGTGAGGCTTCTAGAAAACATAAATTCAATTAAAAAAAATAGAATTATGAAGAGTGGAAGGTAGACACAAAAGAACCTGGCATATAAATTTGGGCTAGAAACAACTAGATATGAGTACTTAACAGCCTAGATTTGGTGACAACTCAAAATATGACTTCGCTCTCTTATTGCTCTTGGTTTGTATGCTCTCCTCTTTTGGACTTAGTGTCAAAATTTTGTTTATCGTTGATAAAATCCACTTTCCTTGATTTGTTGACTTGTGGGATTGAACGCTCGAATGAGCAATTAGGTCTTTAATCCTTCTCCAATTCACTTTAGATCTACAACATACACACATGAATGAAGGGGAAAGGTTGTGTTTTATAAGGACTTGCCTAAGTCAAATCCCAGTTTTGGTATTTTTACCTCCACAATGACTATGATAATGTAAAAGAAGAGCTTACCTTTAGTCTATTAGGATTAAGGTGTCATCCACCTTGTAAATCATATGTCATCATTCCAACATCCTTAGAAAGTGGTTCTAGGCATTTGGAGTGAATTGGAAAAATATTTTGAATATTGATTCTCACCATCATTTGTAATATACTCATAAGGGGTGATGGGTCCACTAGCAGCGGTAACAGTGGGTTGTGGACATAAATATTTAATATTGTTTTCCTCACATGTGGATGTCTAAAATGGTATAATGAAAGATAAAGGAAATGATAATAAGTGATTGTTGGGATTCTCCATGTGGGTGCTTGAAAAGAGGCAATAAGTGTTAGTTGGTTTTCCATCATTTATTACACTTAATGTAATGTTCATCTCTAAAGTGTGGGAGCCCAAGTTGGAGGGGAAGTATTAGAGCCAAGATCGGTGTCCTTTCTGTAATGTCATAGAATTGCAGGTAGGGGAAATTCCATATTTTTGCACATTTTCCTAGCATTTATGACAAAAATCCCATGAGTTGTAATTTCACAATTCTGACCCCATGTGCACCAGTGGTGGAGCAACAAAATCCTAATGACATGCTTCTCAAAAATCTAGGCCTTGGATGCCTATGTGGCGCGCAAATGTCTGCATAGCGTGTTAGCGTCCTGGTGGTTTTCCAAGTTAGAAATGAGGAATCTAGAATTTTGACTCTCTCGACATGTGTCCTAGTAGGTAGATTTTAAATGTAAGGGATCCTTTCTGCCCTTGCATTCAACAAAACCCCTCATTTTTCTCTCATTTTGGGGTTCAAGTCACTCAATCAAGCTCTCTTCACTTTTCACTCTTGGGTTCTCTCCATTCTTGATAGCAACACTCTCACAAGCAAAGCCATGGTGGATTGAGGTCCTTCCAGGAGCTACAGCTCTCAAGAAATCACTCAATTGTGTGTTCATGTGCTCCAAAGAGGGTCTAGGCTAGTGGGTAGTACTCTCTCTCTCTCTCTCTCTCTTACTCTTTTCTATCCACTTAATCATTTATTACTTAATGGTGTGGGTTCTACTCCTGAAGAAAGTTTTTCTTTCACCACACGCTTTATCTATTTCATTTACACTCCTTTCCTATCTGGTTGTCCATGGAGGTGGGACACCAAAAATAGAGTTTGACTAAGGTAGACCCCTATACAGTCCTAACCTTTCCCCCTCATTCTTCTATGTGTAGGTTGCAAAGCGAAGCTTGGAGTGAAGAATCAAGCATCTAGTTGAATTTTATTTTCTCCAAGTTCTCTTTGTGTTTTATTCTAAGTTTTTGCTTTCTATTTGGTTATTCTATTCGAAAGAACTTAGATCTAAGTTAAGAGGTGAAACTTCATTATGCCCGCCTAAGCACCTAAGCTTTCTATTGCCTAGGATTTCAGTGTGATACCTGGATAACAACAAATCGCGCTCGTATCCCGAATCTATGCTTCCCTCTTTTGGCCAAAATTTCCTTTATTAGAGGAAAGAACCTAGAAGTTTCACTCCCTCAGGATCTTAAGTAGTCTTCTCTAAAATATGACTTGTGTACATTTTCTTTACCATTTCTTCATTTTGTTTATGCTAAGGTGGATAAGGGATATTTTTTCCCCCGTGTATAGCGAATCCCTCTTATCTCACATTTTGGTGAACTTAATGTGAAGCATGTTGGATCTATTTCTACAATTTTTTTGTGTTTACAATAACACCTTCTCTAAGGAATATTTCGATATGCTGAATGACGCTCTAGATAAATTCTTAGAAGCACTCTCCTCTATCCACAAACGTTCTGAGCAAACTTCCTCTCCGAAGGTTGAGGAGTTAGTAAATGTAGTGGTGGTCTCAACGGCTCCTCCAAGCTCCACAAACCTTCTGAGCAAACTTCTTATAATTTTGTTGGGCACACCTATAATACAAGAAGAAAAAAATAGAACTTGGATCAACAACCTCTTGTTCCTACATCTCAACCCACTCAAGTTCCCACTTCTTTACCGCCTTCTCAACTAAGCCTTCCTTCAGCACCTAAACCTGTGATTAAAGCACCAAGTTATTATGATCTTTTCGAGCAACTTCATGTTACTCTGGCCAAGATATCACTTTCGGATTTGCTTTAGACCACTTCAATTTATTAGGAGACACTTCAAGAAGTGTTGCAAAAGGTCCTCTTTTCTACCTCTACTAGGCCTATGGATGTTAATGCATTGTTGGCTCATATTCGAGTAGATTCATTGAATATCATGTTCCATCTGCAAGAACACCCACTTCTGAATGTGTAGAAGAAAGAAAACCCCTTGATGATTATAATTAATGTTAGGGTAAGTGCACCAAGATGGTTCCCAAAAAGGGGGCTTAAGTGGCCACTTTTTTTCTTCTGAAATTAGGAAATGCTGACCTTTGACAAGAAATTGAGGATAGTTACACTCAAAATTTTGAGATGGAACAAAAATAAGGATTGAAGTGCTCTGAGTCTAATTTCTAAAATACTAATTTATTTTGAAAATGGTTGAGATTAAGGAGTTCAATAGAGGGATGTACACAAATTGGTGTTGTTTTTGTTAGAAAAAAAAAACATAGCAAATCTTGTACGACCTGAGCAAGGTGAACTTTTTTTTAGTATTTTAAAAATACTATAGTTAGAAGTTAGCTAACAGCATCTAGTTGATGCACAATTTTTCTGATAATTTTTTAATGAATATTTGATTTTCTACTAATTTTATAAGTGGGCACTTCCTTAAAAGCAGAATTTTGGCCGTGCTCCCCCTACAAATTTTTGAAAGTAATAGATTTTTAAAAAAATTTATTTTTAAAAATTTCTAGAATGGAGTCTAGTTTCTAAAAATGTAATTTACTTGAAATTTTGATGAATGGTTAATTTATAATGAAAAAAAAAAACCAAACATTGCTTTTTGAAAAAAAATAGACATACAAACAAAATAAATTATGGATGAAAGGCCTAACATTGTCATAAAGTGAAAAAAATTATATCATTGGAAAGCTAAGAGAGAACTTAGCATTACTCATGTAATCGATTTCGTCGATATTGAACCAAATGCAATCTGATGGTGAGCACAAACCATTATGTGAAAATTGTAGAATTTTACAAAACCATGTCTGGTCATTGGGTTGGTATTCCAAGGAAAATACCAAAGCTAAGGCTTGGAGATTCCCAAAGAAAAATATAACGTAAGCATGCTTTAACGTGCTCGCGTTATTTGTTAGTTTTCACTTTTTCCTTCTCCATGGAACATTTCTAGC
>VDFB02281492.1:508476190-508541371 GCA_007258455.2 Sequoia sempervirens
CATCATTCAGCAAATCAAAATCTTCCTTAGAGAAGGTGTTATTGTAAACACAAAAAAATTGTAGAAATAGATCTAACATGCTTCACATCGAGTTCACCAAAATGTGAGATAAGAAGGATTCGCTGCACACGGATCTCTTTTTTCTCAAGAGATCACTAGGGAAAAAATATCCCTTATCCACCTTAGCATAAACAAAATGAAGAAATGGTAAAGAAAATGTACACAAGTCATATTTTAGAGAAGACTACTTAAGATCTTAAGGGAGTGAAACTTCTAGGTTCTTTCCTCTAATAGAGGAAATTTTGGCCAAAAGAGGGAAGCATAGATTTGGGATACGAGCATGATGTGTTGTTATTCAGGTATCACACTGACATCCTAGGCAATAGAAAGCTTAGGTGCTTAGGCGGGCAAAATGAAGTTTCACCTCTTAACTTAGATCTAAGTTCTTTTGAATAGAATAATCAAATAGAAAGCAAAAACTTAGAGTAAAACAAAAAGAGAACTTGGAGAAAAAAAAATTCAACTAGATGCTTGATTCTTCACTGCAAGCTTTGCTTTGCAACCTACACATAGAAGAATGAGGGGAAAAGGTTAGGACTATATAGGGGTCTACCTTAGTCAAACCCTATTTTTGGTGTCCCACCTCCATGCATAGCTAGATAGGAAAGGAGTGTAAATGAAATAGATAAAGCGTGTGGTGAAAGAAAAACTTTCTTCAGGAGTAGAACCCACACCATTAAGTAATAAATGATTAAGTGGATAGAAAAGAGTAAGAGAGAGAGAGAGAGAGTACTACCCACTAGCCTAGACCCTCTCTGGAGCACATGAACACACCATTGAGTGCTTTCTTGAGAGCTGTAGCTCCTGGAAGGACCTCAATCCGCCATGGCTTTGCTTGTGAGAGTGCTGCTATCAAGAATGGAGAGAACCCAAGAGTCAAAAGTGAAGAGAGAGCTCGATTGAGTGACTTGAACCCAAAAATGAGAGAAAAATGAGGGGTTTTGTTGAATGCAAGGGAAGAAAAGATCCCTTACATTTGAAATCTACCTACTAGGACACATGTCGAGAGAGTCAAAATTCTAGATTCCTCATTTCTAACTTGGAAAACCACCAGGACACTAGCACGCTATGTAGACATTTGTGCGCCACATAGGCATCCAAGGCCTAGATTTTTGGGAAACACGTCGTTAGGATTTTGTTGCTCCACCACTGGTGCACATGGGGTCATAATTGTGAAATTCCAACTCATGGGATTTTTGTCATAAATGCTAGGAAAATATGCAAAAATATGGAATTTCCCCTACCTGCAATTCTATGACATTACAGAAAGGACACTGATCTTGGCTCTAATACTTCCCCTCCAACTTGGGCTCCCACACTTTAGAGATGAACATTACATTAAGTGTAATAAATGATGGAAAACCAACTAACACTTATTGCCTCTTTTCAAGCACCCACATGGAGAATCCCAACAATCACTTATTATCATTTCCTTTATCTTTCATTATACCATTTTAGAAATCCACATGTGAGGAAAACAATATTAAATATTTATGTCCACAACCCACCTTTACTGCTGCTAGTGGACCCATCACCCCTTATGAGTATATTACAAATGATGGTGAGAATCAATATTCAAAATATTTTTCCAATTCACCCCAAATGCCTAGAACCACTTTCTAAGGATGTTGGAACGATGAAATATGATTTACAAGGGGGATGACACCTTAATCCTAACAGACTAAAGGTAAGCTCTCCTTTTACATTATCATAGTCATCGTGGAGGTAAAATTACCAAAACTGGGATTTGACTTAGGCAAGTTCTTATAAAACACAACCTTTCCCCTTCATTCATGTGTGTATGTTGTAGATCTAAAGTGAATTGGAGAAGGATTAGAGACCTAATTGCTCATTCGAGCATTCAATCCCACAAGTCAAAAAATCAAGGAAAGTGGATTTTATCAATGATAAACAAAATTTTGACACTAAGTCCAAAAGAGGAGAGCATACAAACCAAGAGCAATAAGAGAGTGAAGTCATATTTTGAGTTGTCACCAAATCTAGGCCATTAAGTACTCATATCTAGTTGTTTATAGCCCAAATTTATATGCCAGGCTCTTTTGTGTCTACCTTCCACTCTTCATAATTCTATTTTTTTTAATTGAATTTATGTTTTCTAGAAGCCTCACTATTTTTCTACATTTTCCCTTGTCATGTTGGAAAGAGTGTGGTTTAAGCCCTAGATCTCTATTTCCAATATCAAAACTATCCATTTGGAGAGACTTAAGAATTTCGTTTTGTATAACCCCTTTTTTTAACTTTGCTTTGTGGCATGTGTTATGTGAAGAAGTTTCAAAATTTTGATGTGTGTTTTTGTGATGTGTGTACCATTATGTGACATGTGGTTGTGGTCGGTATACATTGTCAAGTTATTATTATGGAAAAAATATATGGTTCTAACAATTAAATTGAAAATTATGAATTTGAATAGTCATATGCAAAGAAAATTCATTTTTTAATTGGAATTTTTAAGACCCTAGGATAAAGTATACTTCATTGGTCCAATTTAAAGAATATAAAACTAAACTATTAAAAAAAACATTTAAAATGGAGCTCATAACAAAGTGAAAAAAATGGATATTTTTGCATGGATTTAAAGAGAGAATTAGGAGCTCAACTATGAAGTGTCACCTTCACACCTAAACTTGCATGGCTAGGACAAAACATGTATTTTTGAGAGGGTGGGAGCTTTAAGGATAAATATATAACTCTTCATCTTCTCTTCCATTTATTTTTCTTTCCATTCATGAATGGAAAAAATTTGAAGCTTACTCTTAGGAAGTAAACCAACATAAATAAAACTGAAGATGGGAGATTTACTTTTGCAATTGAATATACCTACTACAAGTGATAAAGGAATCCAAAGGTAATAATATCGTTTGCAAGGGTAATCAATTTAATCCATACAATTCATCAATTTAATACATATCATCAAGTGTGTAATATATGAAATAGCTTTTGATTTAGACTATCTTTTGTGAAATGTTGTTACATTTTAAGGTGTGTGAGTTTTGAACTTTGTTGTGTTTCTTTCTTTTGAGTTTTTTGTACTATGGCATGAGTATGTTTTGAGTATCATCATATATATAGTTTTTGATTTTGTCTCTCTTTTGTAAAATGTTGTACATGTTAAGGTGTGTGCTTTTTGAAGTTTGTTGTGTTGTTTCTTTATTCTTGAGTTGCTATGGTAAGAGTATGTTTTAGCCATGGGTTAGAAGCATGCTACCTCAGAGGTGTTGGGGGAGTTGAGATCCATGAGAGAGATGTAGGGTAAGAGGGAGAAGATGTAGGGTTCTATCATTATTGTGCAAAAAAATAAATTGAGATAGAGAATTGGAGATGTGTTCATTAGAGAAGTAAAAAAAATGGATACAACTATCATTATTCTTCATTAAATAAATTGAGATGGAGAATTGGAGTTATGTTCATTAGAGAAGTAAAAACAATGGAGACAAGGAATTGGAGTTGTGGTTATTATAAGAGAAATAATTAAAATTTTATAGAAAAACTTCTTTTGGTATATCACTTATTCTTCCTTAAGTGGATGTCCTCCCTCCTCCCCTTTAAGAGATTCATGAAGAACCTCTATGTGTAGCCTCTTGTGAAATTTTTCTTGTTTCTCTTTTGAACTATGTTAATTTTGTAAACTAATCCTAAATGAGTGTTGAATCTATAAACTAATCCTAAATGAGTGTTGAATCTGTAAACTACTCCTAAATGATAGGTTTTGTGATATGTATATGCCCCTAGCTTGAGGGAAAAGCTGGGAGGTGAGCTCCCATTCGTCCTGGGATGAATTTCTCTTGGTGGTTGTGTTGTGCAAGATGATCTCATGTTGAAGAATTTTTATGGACTGGAAATAAATAAAAATAAAAATAATTTAGATGTATAGGTTGTTGGTAGGTAGGCGTACAACAATACAGAAAATAGTGTTGTAACAGATTCAAGGACAGAACAAAAAACATAAAACACACACAAGATTTTTCATAGAGATAGCAGAATGTATGACAAAAAATACAGATTTATATATTCCTTTCTTGCTTTCACAAAATTACAAAAAGAAAAAGTACACGCTCTGTTTTACACAACAAAAATAAAACTTAAACTATTTGGACTATTGTCCAATACAATGGTGCTACACTCACACCTATACAATTGCTTACTGCATTGGTGCTATTCAAATGTAACTGCTTGTTGCTTCTGCAGAACATTCCCTACTACTATTTATTGTCTCCTTGTTCTATGTTGAACATTCCTTCTATTGCTGCAAGGTATTATCAAAAATACAGAATGAAACTAACTTCTACACACTAACCCTTGCATTCTTTCCTTTTTGTCTTGTTTGAAAAATCAAGCTCAAAATTGAGCGCTTCATTTCAAATTCAAAATCACCTAACAAAATTAAATGTTGCAGATTCAAAATGAAGTTTCCAAGTCAACGTGGGGGTAGGTGAGAAAATGCTGACTCAGATTAAAATAATTCTGACAAAGGCTTCTAGGGAAAATCTGTGTGGATCTTCCTTCTAAGAGTTGCAAATAGAAGAGGATAGTGTGAATAAGGTCTTTAGTAAATATTTATGGGTATAAGTTTGTTGTCATGTGTAAATAGTGAGCAAGAATAATGTTCCCTGTTTCTTCCCACATTTTGTATGTGAAATAATGTCAAGAAATATCGGTGTAAAATATAAAAGGAAATAATAGATGTAAATTTCTGAAACGTTTTTGCACATGTGAACACAGAAAAAGGAAAATAGGGCTACATTGCTTTCTTCTATGTGTTTTTCCTAATTCGTTCCTTTAAGGCTTTTCTGGTTCTGTAAATCACAAAATTATATATAAATTCCAATTGTATGTCAGTATTCATTTTGTTGATTCACATATTTTTAGTGTGAAATTCAATGCCTTTGAACAAGTAATTGTTAGATGGTTATTGCAATTATCATTCATTTTATCTAACACTTACTGAAATTAATGCACTACAATATAATGTATATGAATGTTTCAGTTCTATTCATGGAGAGGAATTACTACAACAAGAATAATGAACAGATGTTGTTGTATGAGGAAAAGGTATGAATACAGTTGCTCTGTAAAGGAATTATCAAAAGAACAACGGAAGAACTAGTATTATATTTATATGTTAAGTTTATAACAATAGTAAAGGAATTACAAAATTATCTCATCTAGCTTGAAATTGCAATGTTTAGCCATGTATACCAGTCAAACACACACATAGATACATAGACACACAGACACACACACAGACACACACACAGAGATACACACACACATATACATATATCATGACAGTTGTAATCCTTGTTATCATCAAGTTTGTTGTCCTACATTAAAGGAGGAGAAACAGTATGTCAAAGCATTCAGGACAATTTTGTAGTGTATATGCATATATCAATGGTATATACATAACAATGAGATATGCATACACTATATTTTGTTGAACACTACATACCTGCTAATTAGGAAAGGAAAATTAATAATTTAAAACTCCAGTCAAGCAAATCGGTTAACTAAAATGCGTAACTAGTGTACCTCCCCTGTGATCATATTTCCAGGTCCTTAAGCATTTGGGATATCTTCAGATGAGAAGACGCTCTGTGGTGAGCGGCAGGGCCGAAATCCTAGCCGCTACCCCACAGAGAGCGCAGGTGAAGTCCCATTCTGTCATAGGCCACCGCCTCAGAGGGCATGATGGTTGCTCATTCCTGTAGCCTCATTCACCTTTTTAAACACGCAAAAACAAATGCATTTTATTCATCATCCACAGCTGGTGAGGGGGATCGCCTCCCTCTTCTTGTCGTCGCCTCATTTGGCTATTCATAGAAGGAAGGAGTTAATGAAATGCAAGAATAATAAGGAACAGATAAATAAGCTTGAACCCAGACCATCGACACTGGTCCATAGGTTGGTTCTGGGTTACAGAAAAATGATAATAATAATAATAATAATAATGGGAAATGAAAATAAAATAAATCGATTCTTATGGTTGCTCTGGATCGACCTTGAGACCTTTAACGAAATGCTTCCTCGCAGGCCTGGAATTTGACGGCCACAAAAATTTGTGACGGTTTGTTCATTTAAATGCCTCTCACTTTATGTTTTATGAAAAATTTTAACTGTCAAAAAATATTTAATTTATATTAAAATATTATTGATTTTATTAATCATACATATTAAATATGATTTTTATTTTTATAAATTTCTATTTTTAATAACACAAACTTAATTTGATTTTTTTAAATATTATGTATCATATAAATTAATTAAGTATTTTTTATAGGAATCATACTTCTTAAAAATACCAAATAAACAATAAAAAATACAATAATTTGATATAAAACCTTCATTATATGATTTGCATATATTTAAACACAAAAAACAACTTTTGGAAAGAAAGAAACTATTTTCTTTTATTATTTTTAAATTGAGATGCAAAAATTAATGATGCATTACATAGAAAATAAACAAAAATAAATGTTATCAAAGGTCAAGAACTCTTGTTGAGTTTTTATTCTTCCATATTTGATATACTTTATTCCAATTTACATCATTTTCTTGAGGTCGATTTAAAGACACTCTCATTAATGCATCCAATGTATCCAAACCCAACTTTGTCTTTCTAACATATTTGATGATGTTTTGTTTTGAAAATCCTCGTTCACAATCAATAGTACTTGTAGGAATAGTAAGCACAACTTGCCATTACTTCATCATATGAGGATAGCTTCTATGCCAATTTAATGTGTTACAAAAGACTCTCCATGCATCTTTCATCTTGGAAACCTCACAACTCAAATGTAATGAATCAACAAAAGAGTTTAACTCCCTTTTACAACTTGAAACATCAAATATGGATACAAATTCATTTACATTATTTGAAATAGTATGTTGCAAATGTTGGAGAAGCTTATCAACTCATTATCTAAAATTTCAACATGCTCACCAATAAAACACAACTACTATATTATCTTGAAAAAAATCAAAGCCGGTGAATCACCTGTAAAAAAAAAATGCTTAATCCTTAAATGCTATATTATGTTGAAAAAAATCAAAACTGAGAATAATTATTTGTAAAAGGAAAATAAAATTTCAACATGCTAATTTTTCACCAATAAGTTTGATGTTGTATTATTTTGAAAAATATCAAAGTTGAGAATCACTGCAAACAAAATGTTGTTGAAAAAACAAGTTACGATGCTATAAAATAAATGCTTTCAACAATGAAAATTTGTGTTATGTGATTATTCATAAGGATATCCTATATATATTAAAAAAAATGGTAAAATTAGAAAATATTGATAATTAGAAATAAATTTAAAAATCTTAAATTTAATGTTAAAAACCTAAATTATGTAGAAAATAAATCTTGTTAAAATATTCAAAAAGTTAAAAATCAATTATATTCTATTTTGAAAAGATTTTGAATTAATATAATTTTTTATAATAAATATTATAAATCATTTATATTAATAAAAGGCAATGATAACTATTAGTAAAAATGTCAAAATCTTTAAAAAATTAGAAAAAACTATATTTAATCTTGAAAATATTCTATTTTCAACAGATTTTGAATTAATAAATATATTTATAATAAATTATATATATTAATATAAAGTGAAATTAGAAAGAATTATTCCAAATCTAAACTAATTTATATTTTTATCATAAAAATTATTTATTTATATATATATATATATAATAAATTTTTACACGCCGCCGGTCATGTTAAAAAGTTTACCAGGTGCACTGCAGTTTATAGGGGGTCGTGCTACAAAAAAAAATAAAATAATAATAATAATAATAATAAATTTTTACGGTTATATAAAAATATAGCAAGTCAAATGATACGGTGTAATAAATTTTTAGATTGTAATATACGGTAAAAAAGGTCAAATAGACCATCAAATTCCAGGCCTGGCATTTTGTAGGACAATATTTGATCGCCGCCCCTCTTTCCCTTTGCTTTGCTCAGCCTTGTTTAAAAGAGAGGGAAATAGAAATAGAAAAATTTTAGGCTTGCAAGATAAAAAAGTCAGTATATATTATTCCCTAACGTGTTAGGGTTTCTCCTTGGGATCGCCATCTGGCGCCAGCTTTGGTTGAGACCGCCTAACTTTAAGCCACTCCTTTAACGGGGTGGAATTCTAAATTATGCATAAAGATGTACTAATACCGTTAAATGATTATTTATTTATTTAATTTTTATTTTATTTAATTTTTGTTTTTTATAAAAAAAATTAATTGTTACTAGTTAATTATAAATTGTAAGATACTATTATTATTGCTATCAATTAGACGTTAAATAAATCCTTAATCCACTTAGAAGAAGGGAAAATATTTAATCAATGGTATTTAACATTTAAGTAAAATTGAATCCAATCCCACATCACCTCCAAATTAATTTTAAGGAGAATACACATGGTCTTTAACAAAGGAAATATTTTGGATCCAAGCAGAATATGTATTAATAACTGAAAAGAAGATAATAATAATTTAATTGAATTAATGACTAAAAAGAAGATAATAATAATTTAATTGAATTAATGAAATATCATATGGGAACTCAACTTTCTTGTTCTCATTATAGTTCTTAGTAGGTCATATTTTAATTATAGTTATAAGAGAAAATTTAGATTCTAGTGAAGATTTTTCTTTGAATTATAAATCTCTTATTTTAGGATATATTAGCATATCATCTTGTTAAATAGGAAGATTTGGTTAAATCAAATATCTAATTTAGATAGTTTTTCTTTCACTAAATTTTAAATTAAATTTAAACTTAAGTAATTAATTTAAGGTGAATTCAAACTTTGGAAGGTTATCTAGATAAGATCTTGTTCATACTATAACTATAGTATTTGGTATAATGTGCAATAGAAATAGTGAAATGATCTTGTGTGTGTGCGCGCGCTCACATTGCTTGAAAGATAACAAAACCAAATTAATTAATTCAATTAAAAAAAAAGATACAAGGCAATGCAAACTTATAATCCCATTGTGGAATTATGTCAATTTAGGATGTGGATTGCTTAAAGAATTCATAACCCATGTTGCAAAATATTTGATGATATTGACTCACAATTAGGATGCTCAAATGCTCAAGAATGCTCTGAAAAAGGTCATGAATTTCGTATAAAAATTGTAAATGATTTTGATGAACCTAAAGGCTTGTTTTATAGAAATATAGATATTTGATCAATGGTGGAGATTGAACATGATGATCAATGGTTCAAATTAGATTAAGGAGATCAAGGGTGGATATTAATGAGATCTTTTGTTAACTCAAACTATCCCTTTAATTCAAGGAAATTAGTTTGAGATATTTTAGGAAGGAAGATATTTTGAAAAAGGAATACTCTCTTATAAAAATGGAATATGATTTGTGCAAGTTAAAGGAAAATAGTAATTAAATAATTAAATAAATTATTTAATTGCCAAGTGAGAAGAAATTAGAATTTAATTAAATAATTCAAGATTATTTAATCAATGAGAAAAAAGGGAAATTTGATGAATTTTGATCAACTAATTAATCAAATAATATTAATTGTTCAATTAACAATTTGGAAAAGAGGAAATTTATCAAACAATTATGAATTATTTAATCAAAATTGAGGAATTAGGAGATTATGAGGAAAATGTGTTAATTAGGCGAATATGAAAGTGTGATGTGCTTAGACAATTTTAAGTGTTTGCAAGTATAAATATTATACTTAATTTAGTAGTGTTGGCCTAGTTATTAAGTAATAGATATTGAGTCCCATAAAATTGAATTTGAATTACTTCATAAAATAATTAACCTTTTTGTCATACTAAATAATTGATTAACCAACATTAGACTTGTGTCCCTAGGGTTTATTCTTATTCTTATTTAGACAGTTTGATGTCACCTTAGATAGTTTGATAGATCATGGTATGAGTTGGTTGCCTCCTCACTTTCGTTTAAGGTTATCTAGTGTCTTTCACATGCTTCTTCCACACGCTATGACATGCCAAGCTTAAGACATGCATTTATGTCATATCATGGTAATTGACCAACGCAAGTCTTGTACTGATACTAGTGGTTTTTAAAAGAATAGTTGTGTTTGGATCATGTGCTAAAAACTAATGGGAATCCCATAAAAGAAAAAAAATTGAGACATAATTTTATTATTTAGCAATTAGCACATCAAGTAGAAGGTAAATTACCTAGTGTTTTCTTTCTTTGAAGGGGTATCAATCTAAATAGCTGATATGATTGACCAAAATATTAAGTTATAGGACAAACATAAAAGGTTAGAAGTTTAAGATGTTCAAGGTTCAAATACATGAGTAATTCTCATCCAATACCAATTTGTGCCTATTAGCTTGTAATGAGGTCAAGTAATTTATAATTTAATAGGTGTATTGTTTTACATTTAACAAGACTCAAAATAGGACAAAGGAAGATGATCTAGTGGTTTACAATTTGATAATCATGTACAATTTACTCCCATTATGTAATTTTAATAGGGTTGATTTAGTTAACCAAGGTCTCTACAAGATTTCCAATTTTTAGAATCAATAATTATGTCTCTTAAGTTCTCTAGACTAGAAGGAGGTATATAAAGAGAATTTATACAAACAACATTTTTTATTTACACTAGTGTCTCTTTAGTCAATCTTCTTATTTTTTAATATAACCATGATTCATAAACTAATTTTTATATCCTCACGAGAATTACAATCATATGAAGGAAAAAAAGGCGACGTTCCTTTCCAAATATCCATTATGGTGTATTATCATTTCATGAGCCAAACATATTCATACAAGGGTGACATTTTCCAAAGAAATAAAAACTATATTTTCTATATTATATATATATATATGTATGAAGCAATATAAAAGTTATCCACGCATATTATATGTGAATTAAATAAGAAATCTCATACTTCATAAACCATATATACACATACATTGACATATGTGATGGAGTGTTCTATTTTTTGTGTCATCCATAAGAGCATTTAAATGTAAGTTGTTGTGAGCTTAAAGAGCCAGATATAGGCTATTAGAAGGCTATGCATAACAATATAATGCTAGTTTGAAAGCACTAGAAAAATTATTTTTATTGAAGGGATTTTTTTGAGTCAGACCTGCCACACATATATTATGCAATGGTAAAAATAAAGTAACTAAGGCTCATATAAAATCCATCACTATAATGATAATATTGTATGCATAAGTGAAAGTAAACACTATTGAAATGTTGTAAGTGAAAAAAAAATAGTTTCAAACATTACTAACTTAGTCTTACCCATGCATGAATAAAGGGCACTTAAGTATGAAAGGTGGCACCAAAATTTGCAATGAGTGGGAACCAATAGAAGTCTATTACTTATGCCATATCTAGGAAAAACCATATGATAAACATCAAACTTAGTCAATGCAAAGATCATGTAAAACATTTGCAAGGGTAGTCGACTTACAAATAAAATAGGAAACCTGTAACAATGTTTCATTGTGCCTTGACTTAGTAAAAGAGTCATGTTGTCACAAGAAAGGATTCGACTCATCCATTATATAAAATTTGAAATAAGAGGACTCTTATGTGTTGCAATCTAAAAGTTTAAATTAGCTACATATCAGCTGAGTCGATGCATTTTTGTTTGGTTGTTAGAGTGGTGGTAGATTTAATACATTATTTGAATCATTAATGCTCATATCTTAGTATAAATAGAGGTATTCTCTCTACCATTTGTTACACTTTTCCATTCATAATTCTTCATTGCTATTCTGCTGTAATTTTATGTGCAAGCATAATTTGAGAGTTTTTGGTGAGAAACAAAGTTTTTTTTTTTTAGTTACATTTGTTGAGAGTTCATAATGAAGAGGATAGAGTCTAGAAATAAATTGGGTTTAGAAGGAGTAACTATCATGATTGTGAAGGCTGAATTTTGGAAGCAATATTATCAATTAAGAATATAAATCAAGGCATGTTGATTTCTATATATCTAATCTCTTTATATTGACATGTAATTTAAATATCATTGTTTGTTGAAAGATGATTTTCAATACATGGTAAGCTTGATTTTATGAACTTGGTTTATTTCATAGCTTTGGATAATCTTCTGTGATTATTTGTTGAGTCTTGAATTGGTGAAACCATTTTCATTTGGAATACATATATATTATATATTGGAATTTGAGTGGTTATTTTATTACTATTAACTATACTTAGTTTGTTTTTTTTATTCAAGGGGTAAATGCTTTTGACCGGAGCTATGAACCAAAATACAACCATTCAATAATACCACCCCAAGGAGGTTTGAACCTTGGTGGCAAGAACAACAATGCCACCTATAAACCAAACTATACTTAGTTTGTTAAGACTATACATAAGTTGCATAAGTTGTGAAGTATGGGGATTAGTATCACCTTGAAGTTCTATTTTGAAACTAATAGCTTCTGATGCTAGGTAAACCTTTGTGGATAATGAGGTTAGTGACAACAGGAATGATGGCATCATATAAATGTCATCATTGATAGGTTGTGTTGTTATGCAAACCATGTTGATAGTCTATACTTAATTGATTACTCATATCTCATTGAAATAGGAAGATAGTATTTTCCCTAAGGTGAGGGCATATAATTGATTTTTATATCAATATTCAACATTGGGGTTGAAAAATGTATTTTTTGATTATGTTATTTTCATATTTTTTGATTAAGAGTCTATTCCTATTCACATAATTCTAGAAGAGAACTCACGTTTAGGAAACCTAAAGCCATATCGAGAAGAGGACTTGTAGCTATAGAAGCACAAACTTTTGTTAGGTTAATGTCCTCCAAATTATATACAAATGTAGTGAATATTGTAAACATGTGAATATTTGAGTCATATGAATGTAGAGATTTAAAGATTGTTTACAATCACTTTAGTCATTTAACGATAAGTTTATACTTTTGATTGAAGTCATTTAGTAAAGAAATTATACTTTGATATCAAAGTAGTTTATTATTGAAATCATACTTTTTAATTGAAGTCATTTATTGACGAGATCATACCATTTGATATGGAGTCATTTAATGTTACGATGATATGTTTTAAACCCATGTGGTTAATTTGGTTATTCTTGAGGTTACTATAATACATGGGAAAGGGAGTAACCTAGTTGGTCACTTAATTTGTGTCCATGTATGGCTAGCATGGTTATACCTAGGGTTAGAGTAATCCACGAGAAAGGGTGTAACCTAGTTAATCAATTGTTAAGATTTGATTATTCTTGGGGTTAGAATAATCCATGGGTGAAAGGTGGGATTTTTATCATTCTATGCTTGGGAGATGAATAACAGTCTTCTACACTTCTCATTCAAGGAAAACCCTAGAGATCTCAATCTATGATATGCAAAGGAGAAAGAGATCTTGCAATAGGGTTGTCTTAGGGTCTAATTATAAACTAAAGAGGGGTTCACCACCAAGATATGTCTTGGAAAGACTAAGGAAATGCAAGACCTAATGCTTAAACATAATATAATGCAAAACTCCACTAAATGGCCTAAAAATGCATGTAAAAGAGAATAGAAAGATGAAAGTTATGCACTTGGAAACTTGAAGAGGGTTGGATGAAGACTTGAAATGCTAAAAAAACTGATTTTAATTCCTGCTAGGACTCATACATTAGTTTGGGTGATTTAGTCCCAGATTAGGGTTTCTAGGAAAGAGGGGAAATCTGGTAGAGATATGACTAAAACTCCTAAAATCTACAAATTTGACCAAATTGGGACTCATATGCCAAAAGTGGTCTCTCACTATAGTTAAGGTTTTCTAGAAATTAAAAGTTTGAATCTACTCTTCAATGTCTGCTCTCACCTAATTTTTGGATCCAAAATCTTGATTTGCAACCTATAGATGTCTTTCAAGGATCTCCAATGCAAGGTGACAACTTTGAAAACTTTGAACACTTGACAACTTTCTCCAATGAACACTTGACAACTTTCTCCAAAATTTCTCTTCAATGTGTCTTCAACCTAGATCTACAAATCACACACTAAAGAGAGGGAGAACTATTGTTTTGTTAGTGGAAAGGGGTTTGCCTTGGTCAAACCCCATTTTGGTAATCAAACCTTCAAATAAAATGAAATAGGAAATGAGATTGATGAATGAAAAATTATAATGTTGTAACTCACCAAACCCTAACAATCTAGAGTGTTGCAAACATGTATGAAGTGGTTCCAATAAATATAGATCTTGACTCTTTTTTGAATGTGATAGATCTTGAATTGAATTCTAGCTTGAATCATAAAACCCTACATCACAATTGTTAGCTCAAAAATAAACATGATGCATGATGAATTTTACATTATGCTTGGTGCTTGAATAATGCTCTAAATCACTTGATAATCAGCCCTTGAATTCTCTTGAATGCTCTTGTAAAAACTTGAATGCTCTTGTGAAATCATTTTTTTCTATAAGGATGCTCATTCAACTTGCTAGGTGTAAAATGAGTGAAAGAAACTTGTATTTATACATGTTTATGCAAAATTTCTTGAAATTAAAACACTAAAAGCCAAAATCAAATCTCGCAGAATGAAATCTTGCCAAGAATTTAAATTAAATTTAATTTTGGGCCACACAGGACTCATACACCAGAAGTGGCGTATGTGTCCTATTAGGCATTAATTATGAGACACATTTTCAAAAATGCTTAGAATGATGTGAAATCAGGATTAGGGCACAAAAACCTAGGTGGGACTCATGTAACCAAGGTGGCATATAAGTCCTAGATCACTAAATATGGGCCACACAACTAAAAAACACCTGAATTATGATTGGATTTTGGTATATGTCAGGATTATATTTGAAAAAATGCATTCAATTATGCTTGTGGAAGCAAAATATGGCCAATTAAAGCATAAAGATTCCCAATTATTAATAAAACCATAGAAAAGTGTGAAAGTATGGCACAACACTTTACAACACCTAAAATAAGATATAATTAAGTTCATTTAGCTCACAAGGGCCATAGACCTAATGTGAGTGTGTTAAACACATTACAACACTAAGTCAAGGCATTGTTAAATTCAATTTTATAAGGAGGGCCCAAACAAGTGTGAAAAATTAATAGGTGACATTTTTTGACACTACATTTAACCCTCACTTTAGTGAGAGGAGGAACTTGCTTCAAAATCACACTATAGTTCTAGACAAGATCATATTAAGAGGGGTTTAGTCATACCGATGTTAGTGGGATAGGACAACACTAACCAAGAGGGTTGTGCAAGCCCCCAAGATCAAGATCTTATAGCAAACTAACATAGGTAGGAGAGAACACACATGAAAAAAGACATAAGGAGAAACAACAAGACACAATCATACACTTCTAAAGACAAGGAGAGAAGAAAAGGTAAAAGAAGGGGTGGATCAATCTTTGACCATTTGTCCATCATGATGTGGATCAGATCTAGGCTATTTGTCCAAAAATCCATGCTCACTCTAAGGAAATAGATTTTTAGGCTATTCATTGGGTGAGTATACAAAGAGGTGAGACACATACACATGACTGGTATGTGTTCACACACACATGTGAGTGGCTATTGGAAATTCATGCCTCGGTTCACCATTCCAGCCAACTAGACCAAAGTTATACATCTTGATAACATTGATAAGGTTCCATGCAACAATGAACTCTGAGCTTCTTGAGGCAAGAAAAGCTTTATATGCTTGATAATCATGAACAAACTAGATGGCTCCATAGGCATGCAAAGTGTATTATGCAAGGTGGCCATATAACTAAAATTTTGTAAATGAAAAATAATGTAAAGAGTGTTCAAAGGAGTCTTGCTTAATTCATGTAAGGTTTTTAACTTAGGGAGCATCATGCCTAATGTCTCCAAGAGATGACCAACCAAAGAATAAACGATTCACACCTTATGGGATGCAATGGTTCACATTAAGCCACTAAGAGGAATATGATATGCTAAGAGAGATCACACTCTAGAAGGACATCACACCCAATGTCACCACAAAGTAAGAAAACTACACAATGAAACATGAAATGAAAAATAATAATGCCAATGTATGGCCCCACTTTAAAGAAATTGCTAAACACCATGCTATGTGCAATTACTTTAAAGTGGAAAATGATAAATGCTAACAATAAATAAGACATGTGAGCTTATTTGGAAAGCTCTATGCCAAGTCACATGTTTCCAAATAAAGCTATGTCACGAAAAATGAAAAAGAAAAGGGGTTTCCCCTAAAATGAAACTCCAAACACATGAAGGATCCATGGATTTGGGGTCAATATGTTCTTGCTATAGTGTTTTTAAGGGAGCTCAAAATTGTCATCATTCCCCAAATACTCATAGAACTTGAAGAATGACACAAAGAGAGAAAAAAAAGAATAAACCTTTTAGTTAAACATGGAAGACACATGAATGTCTCAAAGCCTTACGTCATCCCCAAAAGGAAAACACAAGACAAAGAAAAGATAAAGGAAAATATTTTGGGTCAACATGGAAGAGACATGAATGTCTCAATGCCTTGTGTCATCCCCAGAAGGAAAACACATGAAAAATAAAAAAATAAAAGGAAAAAGATAAAATATTTATGACATAGAGAAAAATCACAAAGAGAGAGAGAGAGAGATACATTAAATAGAACAACATGGGAGATCATGTTACACACATACAGTCACATAAAGAAAAATGAAAAGAAATAATGCTAAATACTAGTAAGGCACATGCGAGTCAACCTATTAGTAGGTTATTTGCATCCTAATCATGTTCATCATATATAGAAGGCAGACAACTAGCCAAAGGGACAATAGAAAGTGTCAAACTAGAGTCATTGCCAAGTTCAACACTGTTCTTAGAAGAATTGTCATTTACGCTCATAGAAGAGGAAAAAAATGTACATTTAATACATTATTGACTTCTTCATTTATTTTAGCAACCTCATCATCATCATCCAAGTTAATCACAATGGGAGGTCAAATAATAATGTCTAAAGAAGGGTTTAGCTCTTGGTACAGTTGCGATATAGGATATTTTTGTTGTTGTGAGGGAGACTCATTGTGTATTACTTCAATTAGGTTTGGGTTTTGTTTGTCTTTGTTTTTTTCTTTATTTATCCTTCGAGCAAGAGCACGATGCCTATTCCTACACTCTCTAGCATGTATATTTATTTTAATACAAGTTTCAAGTTGTGTTTTTGTAGGAGATAGTTGATCGAGCATAGGTTTCTTTTCTTCCCTAAGGGGAGGAAAGGAAGGAACCATGGAGGGTTGTTCAACCACATTCTCTTTAACTTTGTAAAAAAAATTTATTTTAGGAGGCATGAGGGGATTATTTCGTTATCTCTTGGTTTTTTCTAGGAAATATGTAAAAGATCTATCTTAGGTTGGTCTTGGTTGTTTGGAATGTCTTTAAGCTCAATCATGGTTTTGTCAAGGATGGTGGGTTTGGTCATGGGTTGAGGCATGTTTTTAAGGGATAGCTTTTCTATGCATTTCACCTTGAACTTTTGGTAGGATTTGAAAAAGAAGTATTCTCGAGGTTTAATAGGTTCCATAGGCTCCGGCCAAATGAAATCTAATGAAAAGTTTCCATGAGAAGAAAAAATGTTAATGCCACTATGATGCACGGTGACAATTTCATTATCAAAGGGAAACCTGAGGCATTCATGCACAACTAACAGGATGGATTCCATGGAGTGTAGACATGGGTAACCAAGCTTCACATGGAATTGGTCTGACATTGAGATGATGGAGAATGAGACATGTAATGTTTTTGGTCCTATTTACAAAGGTAAGGTGATCAATCCCATCGTAGGGAAAGAAAAATATTTATGCATCTTGATCCATGCTTTCAGTCTATCTTATGTTTCTTGGTAGAGCTCATGCACAAGTAATAATTCTTTAGTGATCACATTCTCTCCATAGATGGGATCTATTAATATCCCACTAGTGGGCTTATCATAGATTTGGTCGGCTATGTAAATAGGACCATCAATTGCATTTTTAAGTATATCTTGTGAGGAGAAAGCAATATCAATAGGCTTTTAGGTCAGCCTTTATGATATTGAGTTTCAACCAATGCAACCAAACCATTGATAGTATTTTGTTCTTGCTGATCAATATCCATAGGACTTTGTTGAATTCTATCTATGTTCTCATCATTCATGTCAACATTCATCATATCAGTCTTTTTATTTTCACTAGCTTTGACAAATGAAATATTATGATTAGGCATAGGGTTGGTAAATACTTTCTTGAAATTTTTTGTTAGGAGGGGCGATGGGCTTATTTCGTTGATCATTATCACCTCCAATGGAAAGCCGACGGGAATCAATGAGGTCTTTCACAAAATGTTTAAGATGCTTACAATGTTTCGTGTTATGTCCATTTTGTTAATGATAATGGAAATAAGCATTTGATCTAAAGTTCAAAGGTAAAGGTTTATTAGGATTAGGAGCTTCAACGGGAGGCAACCTGGTAATCGTATTTTGTTCTAAAAGTTGTGAAATTTTGTTATAAAGGGTATCAGGCAAGGGAGTGAATTGCCTTTTCGAGACCCCATAGCTATAAGGTATCGCTGCTTTTACAATAGCTACTTGGTTATGGACATGTTGAGTTGTTTTCTTAGGGGGATTAAGTTGAAGGACACCTTTATTTTATTTTCTAAAAGGTTGATAATTGTTCTAGTTTATGGACTCAAACTTCTCAATTTGGTTAGAGGTGGATTTTGAGTCTTGACTACTAACCATGTTTTGATAATCATGGAGGGAAATTCATAAGTGTATGTAGGATGGGAACTTCATCATGGTAAGCTTATATTTTATCTTACTTTTCAATTTCTCTATGAACATCTTTTGAAGGTGAGGATTGGGGACCTTCACATCGATTTGGGAACAAAGCGACTGATAGCATGAAATAAAGTTAGTAATCTTTTCTTCTTCTTCTTTTTGCTTACATCTCATCAAATCAGCTAAGGTCATCTTAGGGGTCATATGGACTTGGAAATCATTGATAAATGCCTCAACAAGTTGATTGAACAAACGAATTGAGTTGTTTGATAATGAAGAAATCCATTCCAAGGTAGTATCCTTCAAGGATCTAGGAAAAAACTTAGACAAGAGTTTTTAGTCAAGGATAAAGTCACTACATAAGGCCATGCAAGTGGAAACATGGTTAGAAGGATCTCCTTTCCCCCCATATTTCTTGAATCTAGGAACCTCTACACATTGTGGCATTGTTGTTCCTAATATCTCCAAGGAAAATGGACTACTTTTGACATAATATGTAGGTGGACCATTTTGATTTTGATTTATGGTGGAAAATTGCTTTTGAAGGGATGAAACGGTTTGCAAAAGTTGGTTTATGAGTGTCATTTCTTGTATTGTGAGATGGAGGTGAATATGGTGGAGGGGTGTACGTGTTCAAGGGACAAGTGAGTGGAATTCTTATAGGTGGTAAGGTGGTAGGAGATATGACATGTGATGTCACAAAGGTACTAGGGATGCTATCATAAATACCTAAGGAAGGGATAACATTACCAGTTGGTTGTATTTTTGCTGTAACTTGAGGATTGGTATAGGTAGGAATAGAGGTAATTGTTGTGGGAGGAGGAATTTGGATTCCTCCTTGGCTTGTAACATTGTTCAAGGGTTGGTTGAGGTAATATGTTTTCCAAAGATTTGAACTATGTTACGCACAAGTTCAACTCTATCTTCACTTTCAAGCATGCGATGAATGTTATCTATGGTAGGGATAGAAGTGGTTGAAATTTTCTTAGTACTTATTTGATTTTGGAGGTTTACTATGACTTCATGAATTTGGATTATATTTTCTTACAAAATACTAGCAACCATTGTTTCAACATGTGTTACACTACTTGAAGGAAAAGGGTTGTTAAGGGTATGGTGCAAACCTATTGAACTAGTGTCAATACTAGGAGTGAAAGAGCTAGACAACCCAAGATCCATGATGATTGTGCTATTACATGATGATATGAGTCTTGAACTTTTTCCACTATAGTATTAGCAATATGACACCAAGTAGAAAATCTCATGCTAGGGATACTAAATGCAAGATGGATGCAAACACAAGTTAAGCTAGATACAATGAAATGGATATAACAAAAACTCAGTAAACCAAAATAGGAAGTTATCAACAGAAAGAAAAAGAACAAAAACAAAGAATTCAATGTTGGAAAATGTAGTTTAAACTTTGCACTAGGACTGGATCACCCAAAGGGGCGTATGAGTCCCAATTAGGGTTTTTCTCACAAATTTTAGAAAATATCAAGTGTTTTTTATGCTTTTTGGTTTGGATGATTTGTAAACTAAATGAAAACATAGATTTCAAATGATATACAATGATGTAAGATGTAAAAATATAGCCTATATATGCAGTTTCCCTAATGCAAGATTTAGAAACCCTAGAATGCACTCCAACTCAGAATTAAGATGTTCTAAATGGAGGTTCACTAGAATGAAAGGTTAATTTTTTTCATTCTATGCTTGGGAGATAGAATAACAATCTTCTACACTTCTCATTCAAGGAAAACCCTAGAGATCTTAATCTAAGATGTGCAAAGGAGAAAGAGATCTTGCAATAGGGTTGTCCTAGGGTCTAATTATAAACAAACAAGGGGGTTCACCACCAAGCTATGGCTCTGAAAGACTAAGGAAATGCAAGACCTAATGCTTAAACCTAATACAATGAAAACTCCACTAAATGACCTAAAAATGCATGTAAAATAGAACATAAAGCTAAGAGATGAAAGGTGTGCACCTGGAAACCTAAAGAGGGCTAGATGAATACTTGAAATACTAAAAAAACTTATTTTAATTCCTGTTGGGACTAATATGCTAGTCTGGGAAATTTAGTCCCAGATTAGGGTTTTTGGGCAGGAACAAAAATCTAGCAGAGATATGACTAAAACTCTTGAAATCTACAAATTTGAGCAAATTGGGACTCATATGCTAGAAGTAGTGTATTATTCTAGTTAGGGTTTTCTAAAAATTCAAAGTCTAAATCTACTCTTCAATGTGTACTGTCACCTAATTTCTGGATCCAAAATATTGATTTGCAACATGTAGATGTCTTTCAATGATCTCCAATGCAATGTGACAACTTTTACAACTTTGAACACTTGACAAATTTCTCCAAACTTTCTCTTCAATGTGTCTTCAACCTACATTTCCAAATAACACACTAAAGAGAGGGGAAAATGTTATTTTGTTAGTGGAAAGGAGTTTGACTTGGTCAAAACCCATTTTGGTAGTCAAACCTTGAAATGAAATGAAATAGGAAAGGAGTGTGATGAATGAACAAAATGTAATGTTGCAATTCACCATACCCTAGCAATAAAGTGTTGCAAACATGTATGAAGTGGCTCTGATAGATGTAGATCTTGATGCTTGCTTGAATGTGGTAGATCTTTAATTGAATGCTAGATTGAATCATAAAAGCATACATCACAATTGTTAGCTCAAAAACAAACATGATGCATGATGACTTTGACATGATTCTTTATGCTTGAGTAACTCTAAATCACTTGATAATTAGCCCTTGAATGCTCTTTAATACTCTTGTAAATAATTGAATGCTCTTGTGAGCTCAAATTTGCTATAAAGATGCTCATTCAACTTTCTAGGTGTAAAATGAGTGAAAGAAACTTGTAATTATACTTGTTTATGTGAAATTTCCCAAAATTACAACACTACAAGTTGACATCAGATCTAGGAGAGTGAAATCCAACCAAGAATTTGAATTAAATTTAATTTTGGGCCACACAAGAATCATATGTCAAAAGTGGTGTATGATTTCCATTAGGCATTAATTATGGGACACATTTTCAAAAATGCTTAGAAAGATGCGAAATTAGGATTGGGGCCCAAAAAACCTAGGTGGCACTCATACACCAAAGGTGGCATATGAGTCCTAGATCACTAAATTTGGACCACACAACCTAAAAGCACGTGGATTATGACTTGATTTTTGTTTATGTCAGGATTATCTCTAAAAAATGTATTTAATGAGGCTTGTGGATGAAAAATAGGGTCAATTAAAGCATAAAGAAGCCCAATTATTAATAAAACCCTATAAATGTGTGAGTATGGTACAAAACTTTACAACACCTAAAATAAGGTACAATTAAGTTCATATAGTTCACAAGGTCCCAAGACCTAATGTGAGTGTGTTAAACACATTACAACACTAAGTCAAGGCATCCTTAAGTTCAATTTTATAAGGAGGGCCCAAACAAGTGTGAAAATATCAGAGATGACATTTTTCGACACTCCAGTGGGAAAGGGAGTAACCTTGCTAGACATTTTGTTATGTCATCACCTTAGATTGAATGTGTGCTATGATTGTGAATGGTCAATATAAAATTGAGCTAAAAATTAGGTGAACGGATGACTTGCATTCAGAGTACAAGGTGTTGAATTCTTTGGCCAAAGTAGTGTAAGTAGCGACTCTTTACACCTTAAGTTCACTATGATGCAAGATTGCATATTAGGTAGGAAATAATGCATGTAGGGTGTAGCAAATATATGGTAGCTCTAGATATGTAGGACACAACACTACGCTTAGGAACACCAGGATTGTGGGGTTACCAAACTAATATTTTCGTTGAAGGGTAGGGCCATCTTATTAGTTAGGTAGATGTATGGGGGACTATAGTAAGTTTATGGTTGGCAGAAAATCGCTTGAGTGATGTTCTCCCTCATATAGTAGGTTGTTGGCATTTGAGGATGTATGCACCAATATTGGGAAAAACTAGAATGTATGCAACCATAATGGGGACATCTAGAATGTATGCATCAATTCTGGGGACATCTAAGATGTATGCATAGGTAGGGACATCTGAACCATTTATATCTCTATTTCAATAAGCTCATAGAAATTATGTATGTATTCATGAATCTTTATCTCTATGGAAATTGTAAATATAAAATTTATAGTAAAATTATGTGATATGAAATCATTTTGTGGGTTTTTATAACATTCCTTTGTAATGCAATGAGAGTTTGGAATGAGGTTATTTCAAATGTATATATTGTTATTGAATTAGAAAAGAAATTTTTTACTGCTAAGTGTTGGCTTCTTAAGCTATTTACTTGTGGGTAAAACATACTAATTTTTTTTGGATAGAATAATGGGCATGTTACAAGCATTCACAAATGTAATAACTTTTTTTGCATATTAAATAGGGTCAAAATTTTCTAATAGCCTTGGAAAATGAATAGCTATGCTCCTCCATAATGAAATACTTCAACTTGGTTTTGTGTAGTGATTTGAAAAAATATGTTGGTTATTCATACCTATTGACATTCTTTTAAGTAGAATATCATCTATGGTATAAGACAAAGAAAAAATCTTCGATAAGGAACCACTTGATTGTCCCAAATTGTTCTTTACCCTAGTCGATTTGTTGTTTACACTAGACAAGTATCTTAACATAATTACATAATGATATTTTACTTAAAAACTCCTATTACATAATTTATAATTGATGATTTAAAAATATCTTTGGAATAAATATTTGTTATAGGTTTATTATTGCATAATGTCATTGTTGCATATGGGAAGCATGGAGATGATGTTTTGAACATTTTAGAGAAGTTAAATACATCATGACATCATTTCTAGATACTAATCTTTGAAAATTCTCTCTTAAAATAGTATAGATACATTGCACTGTAGATTCTCTTACACTATTAGAACTTTTTATATTTCAAATTTTACTATGAGCCCCTTCATAACGTAAAATGAAATGATTTAAACACCTATATGTAAACATAAAATTGTATATCCTTAAGAAATCAGTTTGAACTAATAAAATAAAAGCAATATCATAATCTTTAATCCCTACCTTCTTAACATAAGAGAGAAAACGAGATTGATAATCTACAAGTAACAATCTCACTAAAAAAAATCTATTTTGACAACATAAATTTAATTATTTATTATATACTCTTTCCAATACAAAAATCACTATAAAATTTGAAACTTTAAAAAGGGAAATAAATTATTATAATTGATAAGTTTAAATAGACTTAACTTGAATATAAATAGAAAACATAAAATAATCATATCATTAAATGTAAATTAATAAAAGATTATTTAAACATATATTATTAATAATTCAAAATTAATAAATATTAAAAATCTTAAAAGACAAATTAATAGAAAAATTACACCATAATAGTTGGTAGGAGAGTTTCTTTTTTTGCTGAGCTACTCTGATTATAAAACCTATAGTCATGGAACCGCTTCCATCTTATCTAAAAAATTATAGAAATAAATAATAACGTCTAATGCAAGTTATAAAACTCAAGTCTCTACCGATGTTTGTGTGAATGGAAGACTCGCAATTGATGACCAAGACTTGCATCTCCCACCCATTCAATTGACCCAAAATACGCGTACGGCTACCAGATTCGCCGTATTTCTGTGCATATGACGGCAAAATCAAAACTAACAAGAAAAAACAAGGGTTATAATGATTATGCCCATTAATCGTTATTCTGAAGAGAGATTACAAACAAGAAAAAGAAGGGTTACAATGATTATGCCCGTTAATCTTTATCCTTAAGAGATAATTAAATTCACCGCACTTATTCTTCATTTAGAAGTGACAAATATAAATGAAAATAATCTCACCGACACTCATCTCAGCCTGGTCTTCTGCGTTCGTCACAAAACATGAACTTACATCCCAGAACCTGCGAAACTATACACGTAATTTACTTGTTTCTTACAAAGAAAAAGCGTAAATTATTGACTAGCGCTCTGACTCTCAAATATTTATATAGAACTTGCCGCACCTTACAATATTGTTCAGACGCGTTATTTCAGTGCTATTACACGTTGAGAACATCGTTTCTTATAATAATGGGAAAACGAATGATGGTATCCTGTGCTGCCTGCAGAGTGCAACGCAAGAAATGCTCAGATGAATGTATTTTCGCTCCTCACTTTCCTCCAGATGATCCAGACAGGTTCGCAGTCGTGCAGAGAATATTTGGAACCGGCCGTATCGTCAAACTGCTTCAAGTAAGCTTTAGACTTGCCCCATTTTTATTGTTCTAGGACTTTGTATATACTGGTACACCTGTTTTCAGATATACCTTAAACAAAATTGTGAAACTGATGGTTTCGTTATGGTGTTGGTTCAGGGTTTGGAAGGTGAGCAAAGAGCAGATGCAGTAAATAGCATGGTGTATGAAGCGAATGCATGGGTGAAGGACCCCGTGCATGGCTGTGCAACACAAGTTCATCAACTACAGAAGAAAAATACTGAGCTGGAATCCCAATTGGCGGCCACACAAGCAGAACTAAAGCATATGCAGTCTGAGTATGATAAGCTTGTAAGGTTTCTGGGCACTGCATCTCTTGATTCTCAATTTTTTGAATATCCAATCGATTCTACATCACAACCAATGGAAGATGGAATGTGTGAAAAGGCTGATCCTTTGTTGCCCTGGGGTCTCCTATGGGAACAATAGATTTATCAGACTACGTTGTCTATCGTCTCCTTTTAATGCAATATAAATTGCAATAATCAGGTGCCCTCATCCCTGAGCCCTCATCCCTGACTGTTTGATGAATTCTATATTCTGTTCTAAGAACACTTACGTTTTTACGAATAAAACAAATGTAAGAATTAAGGAATATAGTTTGGCTCGATTAGTAAATCTTAATCGGTCGTAATGTTATAATATTGAGGTTAGTCAAAATTAAATTGCCTAAATATTATTTATACTTGAGTCAGTAATGTTGCTCCAGTTAAAAATGAAAATTCAAGGGTTCAGTTCCTAACAAATACGACAGCTTATTAGTCTTACTATTTCCTCATTGACAGACAAAATGATGTAAATAGTTAATTCTCTTTTTAATGCAAACTAAAAATTACAACTCATTAACAAAATCTTATTTTGTTTTCTATTATGTTTATCATAAAGTATCATTTAATTTAATATATTTAGTTGATAGGTTACATTATACATATAGTGTAAGATTTGAATCTGAAACAAGTCTCTCACTTGCAAATCATTGTTGAGTTGCAAGAAAATAAGTTTTAGCTGCGCCAACTTCAATTTAATGGTAAAAGTCTCCAAAATCTCACTAATTATGTAAAATCCAGATGAATATTGATTTTCAAGATGGATGGGAACATTCTATTTCCATTTGCAATTTGCAATGGTTTTTTGTCAATTTAATGGCAACTTTCTTTTTCATTTAGATTTCTTTATGTTTTAAACCTATACGCAAATATTTCAAGATTAAATAATACTTAATTTCTTGAAGGAAAAAATATAGATTTGTCTAAATTTATTCCATTCCATTATTTAGCACTTATTATTAAGTGTTTAATCTAGCCACATACAACTAGAATTTGTAGCACATGATATCTATACACACCCATGCACAAACACATACTCTCTAACATATTAACATACATATAGTTTTCTATCAGTGTAATCCTTGAACCTCCTTTATGTGCAAGTGCTAGTAAATAGTTCATTTATATGAAAAATAGATAAATATTTATTTTATTTTATTTAATATATTAAATAATTAATTTATATGAAAAATAAAATATTTATATTGTTTTATTTTGATAAAAGTGGCAAACCCACTAAACAATTTTATTATCTTTAAAAAAAATGTTACAAACCTGGTTCAAAAGAGCATACTAGTAGGAAAGAACCAGGAAGAAAACCTCTAGTTATAACTCAGTTCAAATCTGACTTACACTAGAAGAGCATCCCCCAAAAGTGAGGAAACTAACATACAAAAAAAATTAGGAAGGGGGCACAAAAGCCCAACATACAAAAAATGTTTAGAAGAGTGCCTGAAAAAATTGGCCATAACAAAGAGACCTAAAAAATTGTCAATCACAGCCAACTCCCAAAATGGAACCAAAGTTAACCGCATAGTCTTGAGAACCACCAAACCATGACAAAATCTAATTCCATTTTTAATTCCAAGAAGTCCTACAAGATTTAGAAGATACAAAAAAAAATTGAAAACCTTCTTATTTATGTTAGTACCAATAAAAAAAAACAAAACCTAAATACTGTCGGCCTTTCCCAGCTCAGGAGATTCACATTTCTGCACAATTAGTTGAGATCACATTACACATTAAAAGAAAATTCAATTTGTAATCAAACCCATTCATATGCAAATTGAAATTAGCTCCTTGCTATGAGGGATATGAGTAGAATCTCAAGGGATCAACCAGAGTTTTAATGATTTTCTAGAGGAGGAATTTCATCTTCACTAAATTCCTTATAAACAATTTGGTCGTCAATCACTCTTTGGCTAGGTAGTCATCTACAGTATTTGCTTCTCTATAACAATGTTTGACCACATAAGAGATAAATAAATTTAACTGAAGCATAACTCTTTCCAACAAATATTGGAGTTGCCAAATATGTGTCCTATTCATAATTGTATGGAAAATTACCATTGAGTCACCTTCAATAATAATGTTTATTATACCCAAAGAAGTGTCTAAGTCTAATCCTAGACTAAGAGCCTCAAGTTTAACTTGATTGTTCGTGCCAACAGACAAAATTTTGCAGGAAACTTTTAACACTTTTGAGTTTGCATCTGAAATCACGAGACTTATTCTAGATTTCCCTAGATTGCCCCTAGAGGCACCATCATAATTTAGTTTGAAACTATTTTCCAAAGGGGCAGCCATTTTGTATTCCTTCCCAACTGTAGTTTATCAACCTTGTTTGTAAATGAGTTGTGAGAAGGAAAGGATTTAAGTAGTGGCCATGTTTTAAGGATATAACTATCCCAATTTGAGAAACATTTTAAATTTGAGATTTGCTTAAATATTTGAGATTTAACCACCTCAGAGATTGATTTCTCTATTTTATATTACACATCCTCCAAATTTGATGCCTTATTCCTAAATATTCTATTGTTTCTCTCAAGCAATATATTCTATAAAATCAAAGATGGAGAGGCAATCCATAAACTAGCAAAAAATAATCCTGAAAAGGAGAAGGCCAAGCTTTGAATTGAGCAATTAGAGATGGGAAAACCACTGAGGACCAATCAAGTTTACTAAACAACCAATACTAGCAACTTGAGGACCAATCAAGTTTATTAGTAAAATAATTTTAAATTAAAAATTCTAATTTTATTTATGATTTAGTTCTCTCATTATAAAATATTCAAAAATGTTATTTATTACCTTTGTCTTTTGGTATAAGTCCTTTTTCCTTTTACAACTTAGAAAATGGGAAAAGAGATGTGAAGGCTCGTCTTATCATCAACCTTGTAAATAATGTGTTGCTTAATTTATTCCAATATCCTTGTCAAGGTGCCTCTAGTTACCTAGTGTGTTAGTAAACAATAATTTGTAATATAATTCTACCCATACTTCGTATATGCATTTAAAAGAGATGAAGGGGTTGATAAGTAATAGAAAATAATTACTTGTGACAAAGCTAATTAACTCCTCATGTTGGAATCTTGAAAAAAGAGGGAAAGATGTTTTTTGGTGTTCCATGAAGGAAACTCTTAGCTTCCCCAAGTTGGGTGCTTGAAAAGGAGGTTACAATGGCTTCTAAGATGCCAAAATGAATGGCTTTACATATTTTGAGGCAAGTCCAAGATGTGGGACATTTAGTTTATTGAAATAGGGTTTTGAACTCCTCATGGGTGGTATTCTTCTTTCAAAATCTCTATAATTTGGAGTCTTTGAATGTTTCTAAATAAGTCATATTGAACATGTTTTTATTGAACACTTGAATATTTTTCATTAATATTTCATGGGTTCATAGGAATTTTTAGATTAGATACAAATGTGTAATGAAGCATGTTGCATTATAATATTGTTTTAAAGATAATACATACTTGGAATTTCTTCTTGGTGGAAATTTTTCTCACAAGGCTTTGTCCACATAACTATGGTGTTTAATGTGTTATTCTCATGGAAGTTGTTGATTTATTATGTTGTTGATATTATCTTCTAAATATCATTATTGGTAATATCTATAATAAAATATGTTTAGCTGAATGGTATTTTATAAAGGAGAAAATATGATTTTAGATTTCCATATCGAAGTAGTTTACCTTGCTTATCCCAATATTTGGTATCAGAGCTTGGCCACCAATGGTTCCTATGTTTGGAAAAGTGTTTTGGGTTGCACTGGGAGTTCTAGTTTATTTTATTTTGTAGATTTATGTGTTGAAGCAATAAATAGATATGCATCCTTGATAGGTATAGAGATATTCAATGGCTCTAATTATGAGTTATGAATATTTATGATGGAATATATCCTTGAAGAGAGAGACCAATGAGTAGTTACAATAAATTAATTTAAACTTAAATTTTATTAAAAATTATAGGAAAATATGGATGATATAGATTGTTTTTTTAGAATCTATCCCTTTAAATCTATTAAAATATCTTATCACTTATTATCTATGAAAAATGATATGTAAATTTTATCAATGTTAAAGTCATAAAAAATTATTATACTTAAAAATAAAAACAAATTATCTAAGAATTAAGAAAGGTGAATAGGTAGCCAATGATTTAGTTTATTTAATTTAATTTTGAGTCAATTAGTCTCTATAGATATTAATAAAAATGCATTATGTTTTTATGTTCTATTTTTGACTGATAGGGAAGTATGATTCTTTCAATTTGTGATAATCTAATAGAACCCAAGTTGGATGCCCCTTGTTGTAATTTTGTTGACACAAGAAATAAGGAAGAAAGATAATATGGATAGTACTATATTTTCTCTTTATCTCATGGTAAGGTCCAAGGGAAGAAGAGAATCTAAAAGAAACAAAAAGGAGTCTAAATATAAGTCTATGTCTTCAGGTCAATTCATTTTTTGAAAGGAATAAGATAAAGCATTGGAATTATGGGAAAAGGGGGCATGTGGAGAAAGAATGCAAAAATAAGAAGAAATAATGG
Organism: Sequoia sempervirens; assembly: GCA_007258455.2. Taxonomy (NCBI): domain Eukaryota; kingdom Viridiplantae; phylum Streptophyta; class Pinopsida; order Cupressales; family Cupressaceae; genus Sequoia; species Sequoia sempervirens. The sequence continues at coordinate 508,506,195 of VDFB02281492.1, forward strand.
CTTTCCTCAAAGGAAATTCCTTAGATAAAGGAAAAAAAAAGTTAATTATTTCAATTCAATATAATATTTGATTTTTATTAGAACTAGTTAAGGGAGAGACAAAGATAATGAATACAATTTTAGTGGAAGTGTCATGGTATGAAAACAATTAACAAAAATAGGTGCTTATTTTGTAAAAAAAAAAAGTACCCACATAAGAATGAAATCTCAAACTTAAACTCCTACTTATTTGAAATGGGTGTCCATTTTGATTTTTAAAATGAACTATATTTAAAAAATAAATGAATACGCATTTTTAAAGAAAGTAGGTGTGCATTTTAAAATAAAATGGATACATATTTAAAATTTATAAATATTTCTATTTAGACAATATACCCATTCCTTTATAGTATTGAGAAACAGAGAGCAAACACACAAACACTAAAAGACTGGAGAGAACTTAGTATTGATTTGTATTACATTGCATTTATAGATAAATTTGTATTAATTTCATACAAATTGTAGAATATAAGTTAGTTAAGATATTTACTATGGGTAGCTGAAATAGTAGTCATCGTGAACAATTTGGAAGGGAGGAAGACTCTAGACTTCTGCACTTAGTTAGTTTTGGGTAGTTCTAGAAAACTCTGGAGAGATTGTTTGTTGACATAATTAATTTATTTCCAACATCCCCCCATAAATTAACTATGTTAAATATTCTTAATGTCCCCCCATAAACTAAAAGGAAGCGTCCTGACCTAAAGCCTTGTTAGGTACCCATTTACAATCACTTTTTCAATGATGGCCATCAAACATTTTATTTTTGAAAATTCCTTGTTTGCGAATTCTTTGCTTGCTCACTAATCTTTTGATATGTAATCTAATTTCTTCTTTTTTGGATGTAAGCTATTGCACTTTGCTGCATAGGTTTTAGTTCTAGTTTCATCTATTTTTCAATTATGCTCCTTGATCTTGGCGGCTTCATGCACCTTCACTTTTAGCTAATCTCTAAATCACTTGATTTCTATGATATTTAAGATATGAACACTTGTACTTGAACAATCTTTTGAACATATCAATCAAATTTTTCCAATTCATTCCAAAACTCCAACAACAATTCATTTTCTTTTTTTTTTAATAAAAAGGGGTAAAAACTTTATTGAAGTCGAAAGATTAACAATACATAAGAATAAGGGAGCCCATCATCTCCCATAAAGGAAAACCCAGAACAACAAGTACAAATAGAACCACCAACTAACCAGCCATCAACAACTTATCCCTCCATATCATCAGCAATGACCTTCTCTAGATCAAGAACATACTCAGGAGATAACTATCCCCACCCCTCAATCCTCCAATCATCCTCATGCTCTAAAGCCCACTTGGCCAAACAATCAGCCACCCTATTCCATTCACGTGGGATGTGGACAAAAGACACCACTTCCAATGTAGAGCACCTCTGCAAAATCTGTCTAACCACTATAGCAATCTGCCAATCAACATAAGCTACGCTTTTCTCAAGCAACAAATTAACAATAATTTGTGAGTCAGATTCACAGATAACCTTTCACCAACCCAAGGCACAAGCACGTTCAATAGCCCAAATAATTGCTAGCCCTTCCATAAGGTTGTTAGAATTCCTCCCCTTATGGATGGAGAAAAGAAAAATGACCGAACCAGTACAGTCTCTACTAATTCCACCAATACCAACAAGCCCTAGGTTGCCTCTAGAGGAACCATAAGTATTAATCTTCAGAAACTCCGTTGGAGGAGGCATCCATCTTCCAACCCTTTGAACCTTATTTTTCGCTCTCCTACCTCTTCTAACACAAACAGAGATAGGAGTCAACTCCTGCAACCCCAATCTATTCACAATCTCATCATCTCTTCTTTCCAATGGAAGAGTCACTTCACATTTAGCTTCCACAGTCTCTTGGATCATCCCAATAATTATGTGCCAAACCTGTTGAGCCATCAACTTTTCTCCGTGAAAAATCCTACGATTCCTTTCCACCCAAATTCGCCAAAGGATGAAAGTCGGACCAATGCTCCACAAAATCTGGAGAAAAGAGGCCTAGGAAAGGGGCATTCCCAGATTACTCCAAAACTCAACAAGAGAAGAAGCATGAACACAAGGATGTTTCCAAACACCCCACCACCAATTCCAGAGCAACATAGAATAATAACATCAAAAAAAAAAATGGGAAGAGTCCTCCTAACTGCATCCACACAGGACACACATAGAGGGGCCCTGTAATCCTCTCTTACGAAGATTCTCCCAAGTCAAACATCTATTCCAAGCAAGAGTCCAAACAAAACAATTACACTTCGGCCATGAAAACTTGTTCCACACATGTTTCCACCAAGGGACCTCTACCCCCCCAAACTTATGAGAAAGCAACTCCTGATAACCACTAGCTACAGTAAAAACACCCTTAGGGTTTGGGCTACAAGCTAGAATATCCTTATCCCTAAGGGAGTTGCATTGTCCTCCAACCAAGATATTTTGAAGCACAATACCATCCTCCTCCAACCCGAGAACAAGCCACTCACCAGGGTCCTTCCACTTAGCCACCTCCACCTGTCCACCAAGGTTAAAATTCTTAAAATCAGTCACTCTAGACCAACCGGCCTCCAAAAACCTCTGTGACATAGTCACCAAATTAGGGTACTGATGAAGAATGGGCATGTAACCATCCCAACAATCAGACTAAAACATAACCTCAGCCCCCTCATTACAAATCCAGAACAGGCCCTCCTTGATTAGCGCAACCCCTTTCTTAAGCATTCCCCAAATCACCGAGCCTTTCCCTGCTAGAGGAAACTTGGGAAGCTCCTCCTTACAAATCCTTGGAAGATACTTGTGGGATAAGATCCTAGCCTGGCTATGATCCTATTCCACACACCACCTCCAATAAAGCTTTGTAGCCAAAGCCAACCAGGACCAAGTCGCCTTCCGTAAACCAAGTACTCCCACCTGCCTTGGGCTACAAACAACATCCCACTTAACCAGGCTCCATTTAGATGAGGAAAAGCTACCTGCCCATAAGAATTGTCTAGCCAGAGAGTCCATATCCTTCACAAACCTAGCAGGAGCAACCTGTAACATGCACCTATAAATAGGAAGAGCCTGCACCACGAACTTAAGTAACAAAACCCGCCTAGCAAATGACAACCGTCGATGAGTCCAATGACTAACTTTCACACGAAACTTGTCCAAGATATTCTGCCATGATTCCCTGGGAACTCTACCGACAAAGATAGGAATACCCAGATAGGTTAAAGGGAGAGAATCAATTTGGAACCTCAAGATATGAGAAATCCTTTACTGAATAGGATGTGGAGTATTAAAGAAGAAAATGGAGGATTTATCTTCATTAATCCTTTGACCAGTTGCAGCAAGATAGATATCCAAGGCCTTGCATAGACTCAAAGCTTCTCTGATCTTGGCTAGACCCATTAAAGTCATATCATCCACAAATTGCAAGTGTGACTGAGGAGGAAAGTCATTTTCCCACTTCCATCCCTAAATCAAACCTAGCTCCACATTACATTTCACCAGTCTACCCAGACCTTCCGCCAGAAGAATAAATAAGGAGAGATAGGATCCCCTTGACGAAGACCCCTAGAAGCACTAAAAAGAGCGGTAGGCTCCCCATTAATCAACACTAAGAATGAAGTGGAGGAAACATAGCTCATCACCCACTGGATCCATTCCTCAGCAAATCCAAAATCAATAAGAATTTTTCACAAAAAGGACCATCTCACTCTATCATAAGCCTTCGCCATGTCGAGCTTGATGAACATAGCTTTTTCTTTTGAGGATTCCATCGAATGAATGGTCTCCATAGCAATGACCACCCCATCTAAAATTTGACGATCCTCCACAAAACCACTTTGTTCCTCAGAGATAAGCCCATTGAGCCATCTCTTCAGCCTTTCAGCAATTAGCTTGGAAATTATTTTATACACCACATTACAAAGAGAAATGGGACAAAATTGATTCAGACAATCCGCCCCCTCACATTTGGGAATGAGAGCAAGGAAAGTAGAGTTTAAAGCCCAAAGCATCTGCTTGTTTTTCTGAGACTCACGCACCACCTCCATCAAGTCCAATTTAATGTTGTCCCAAAACTCTTGATAAAATTCCACTGGAAACCCATCAAGACTTGGGGCTTTCCCTTTCTTCATCTGAAAAATAGTAGCCTCTAATTCCTCCAGTGAGATATCTCGCAAAAGATACTCATTCATCTCCCTAGTGACCAAAGAGGGAATACAAGCCAGAACTTGGTTTTCTTCCTCCGTAACATCCTAAGAATCCTCACGAAATAAAGAAGCATAGAACTCAGAAGATTCTCTAGATATATCCTGCAAGGAAGATAGAAGCTCAGCCCTGTCATTCACCAGAATAGACATAGAATTACCATGCCTCCTAGCCTTCACCGAGTTGAAGAAAAAGGCAGTGTTCTTATCACTCTCCTGTAACCACTCAACTCTAGCCTTCTGCTTCCAAAAAATTTCCTCACACAGCTCACACTCCTCCAAAGCTTTCCGAGCCTAGGCCTCCTCCCTGAGTAAATCCTTAGAAAGACCACACTCCCTTATCTCCCGAGTGATGACATCCAAGACAGCTTGTGCATCAACCTTAGCATGAAAAATATTTCCAAAGTACTACCTATTCCACCTTTTAAGTTGATATTTTACATATTGTAGCTGCTTAGAAAAGGAATACATGGCAGTGCCAAAAGCAGGTCTTCCCCTTCTCCACCAATCAGCCATATGCACCTGCAAAGAAGAATCTCTTAACCACATAAGTTGAAACTTGAAAGCAGGGGATCAAGCCACCTGAGCAGAAGAAGCAGAAAAATTAATAGGCCAATGATCTGAACCCCTCCAATCAAGAATCTCAGAGGCAGAAGACAACCCTCCGCCAACCTAGAAACATGACACCAAGAAGCGATCAAGTCTCTCCACAATACAACTCTCCCCCACTCTCCTATTGTTCCAAGTAAACTTCCCATTTCGAGGCTTAATGTCAACCAGGTTCAAAGCAGAGATGCTATCACAAAAAAGGAAAGCAAAGGGTTCCAATCTCGCAACACCACCCATCTTCTCATCTATCTCAATAATAGCATTAAAATCCCCTGCAACAATCCAAGGGAACAAAGGAGCAAGGCTCTGAACATAACTAATATGGGACCACAATAACTTCTTACGAGGAAAATCAGTAGGCGTGTAGATGTTTGAGGGGAGAATAGTTTCCCCCAACTCCAGACTTGAAACAACCACAGAGATTGAGGACTTGGAGGACACCCACCAAAGAGGAAAAATCTTCAATGGATACCAATGGCAAGCCACCGCACCTGCATTAACATGAGCCCCAATACACTGGCAATTGCCTCAGACCCATAGTTTAGGCATCATACCCATCATACCTTCAACTGTTAACCTAGTCTCCTGAAGAAAAAGAACATCAGGAGAATGAGAACGCAACAAATCTCAAACATCTTTTTGTCGAGGGCCACTATTCAAGCCCCTTACATTCTAGGAGAGGACATTCATTTTAGAGGATTAAAGAAATGTGAATCCAGCGTCTTTACAGACCCAGCCTCCACCAGAGACTCTCCCATCAACTTTAATTTCTCCAAATCCTTATTTCTCCCCGCTTTAGAAGACTTCTCTACCACCCCTTTCTTTAGGTCCTTCTGAAGAATTCCCAGTGAAGGAGAAGCCTTATTACCTTTTACCAATCCTGCTCCCATTTTCACCAAAGGGCTGGATAGCCCTCCTTCCCCCAACTGCGGCTCCACAGAAGGCACAGTCCCCCCAAGAACCACCATACTCAGGTCCGATTCCAACTAGACAACCCTAACTTCCTGAGGAGTTTGGATGTGCTCTAGGAAACTGCCTTCTTGAACCCCTTTTGAAACACCGTGATCCAAAATCAACAATCTCAGATTAACCTCCTGATGACCAAGGTCATCAAGCACCTCAAATCTGTTATAGGAATCTCCATCATGGCAATCCTTAAAGGTCCTCTTTTGGCCCCAGTTCCTATTACGAGCCTTGGCAGGAATAAAACCCTCAGCATCCATAGCCTCAGCTGACACTCTCCTTACCCTTGTCACCCTTTGAGGGATTACGAGGAGGTTGAGTTGCCTAAATCCATGGAGATTTAAACTTCAGGCATCTTCTCTGTAAATTCCCATATTCACGACAGAGACAACAACGAAAAGGAAAAGTCTCATAGTCAAGCTGTTGCACCCAAGAGCATGAACCCGCACGTAATTCCAAAGAATCTGGGATAGGGTTATTCAAATCCATTTCAAAACATATACGAGCAAAAGTCATTACCTTTTCTATCGAGAGTTTGTTGAGAAGGACCCACCGGTTTTCCTAGTAATGAAGCAACTCGATGCAAAATGTCATTTCACCAAAATTCCATTGGAAATGTAGGGAGGTGAACCCAAACTGGCACCCGATTCGGAAGCTCCTCTGAAGGATCAAAACCCGCATGCCATGGCTTAATGAATAGACCAACCTGGTTGTGGAAGTAAGGCCCACCTTCAAAAACTCTATTGCGATCCGCCATGTAATTAAATGTCACCATGAAATAGTTGTTTGCTAACAACATTATTTCCATCTCACCCTCTGGGGACCAAGAGCGATGAGCCCATGAGTCCAAAAATTGGAGCAAAACCCTCATTCCAAAAAATTTTCACAGCAAAGCATGTTTTGAAAAATACTTGATGTCCTCTGCAATCGATTCAGGTTTGATAACCAACACCGGCCTTTCCTTGGAACGTTCAAGGCATCCATTTGTCTTCGGAATACGAGAACCACCAGCATGAACAAATCCATCATTACTTGAGTCGTTTGAAAATAGACTATTATTAAAAAATTTCAGAGAATGATTTGGAGGCGAGGCCCCAAAAGCAGCACGAAAATCCAAAGGGGATTTGACCCCTAATGACTCCCCCTGAGCCATGCAAAATCGAGTTCCAAAACTTTGTGTAGGAAAAATGACACCCACACCCATGGAGCCTGTACTAGGTATGGATAAGAGAGCCCCACATGCCAAACTACAAGCTAGCAGCCCACTCAACCAAAGCGGTCCAAAATAGAAGAAATTACGGCTCCTCAGGAACCACCGAATAAGATCTGTAGCAAAAACATGACACCCCTCCCCGAAAACAACAAAAGACCCACCCCTCTACGCTCAACAGACTAAAGAATCCCAACCACAATTCATTTTCATGCAATCTTTCATATATTGATTATTCCAATTTGTATTCCAACACATTTTTTCAGAATGGTTTTTTAAACCACACACATTGCAAGGGTTTAAGTCCCAACACTTATCCTTGGTATGGCCTTTCCTATGACAATGTGAACAATGCACATATTGCTTCTCTTGAACAATTTTTTTTGTATTTGTGTCATTTCTTTTTCCTGCAATATATCCAAGACCTTCAAATTTTGGCCTCATAACTGACTCAATTGGTTTTTTGATTCCTTGCTCATTCTTTCCCAATCCTTTACTTTTATAACCCATTTTCTTCATTATTTTTAATCCAACATTGTTTTCATTACAAATTTTCTCATCACATGTTACAAGATTTGTAGATTCAAACACACTTTTATCTTCATCTTTACATTTTTTATCAGAAATATCTTTAGCTATATTACACAAATCATTTGATTCATTACACAAGTCTTCAGTATTACACAAAGCATCACAAACTGGTGGTTTTAACTTTAGACATTTATTTTCATTTTCTAGCAACTTTAACTTTGCTTCTAATCCTTCATATTTCTTCTTAACCTCATCATACATTTTCAATTTTTCTTCTAACTCTTCATTCTTTTTCTTAACCTCATCAAATTTTTATCTTTCTTCTAGGTTTTTATTCTTTTTGCTAACTTCCTACAAATTTTCTAAAACTTCATCAACCACCTTTAGTTTTTCTTCTAATATTTTATTCTTCTCCTCAACTTGACACAAATCTTTCAAAAGTTCACTGTTTTTTTTTCTTTAAGAGATCATTCTCACAAATTAAATTTTCTTTTCCTTTTCACACTCTTTTACCAACTTTTCCCATTGATTCAAGCAATTTAAACAGCTAAATTTATTATTTCTCCCCCTTAACAACAGCATCAAAATAAAACACTGCAGCTTCAAAACAAACCATTTAAAAAACCACCACAATCTTATTTACCTTCGTCAATGATCTCCTTAATTGCAACAACATAACCTTCAAATTCAGACAGGCATCCTCCTTTTCTGCAAGCTGGTGAGCTTCTCCTCTTTAATAATCACACATCGATCCCCTTCCTTATGTATTAGCCAATCCTTGTGGCTATCTCCTTTTTCATTTGGCGTTAGGCTCCTTTGCTGCAGCTGTGTAACTAATTCATAGTAATGGAGAGAGATAACACAAAAAATGATGAACTAGACAACCATTTTCATCTATCTCAGAAAGTTATATTTGTCTTCATAAGAGCACTACTAACAATTACTCAGGCACAACCATTTTTTTTAATCCAGAAAATTGTATTTTCCTCTGTGTTGAATCATAACAGCGTTACCAGCAATTACTGAGTAAAGAATCTAACAGCTTATTCATCAAACATAATCTATGCACAAAATAGAACATATTACTCCAAACAGATTTAAATCTTGAAACAACAAACTGAGCTATGGCGTCCTTATCAAGTCTGTGATCTCTTTTCTTTTAAAGAAGCTCTTCAACTCCTCCTACAGCGGTTCCTCCTTTAGCTGCAGCTGACTTAGACATGAGCGGCTCCTATAGATCTGCATCATCGCAATATCTTCAATCTCTGGGACAGCTTAAATCTCTTATTTCTGCGACCTTTTCTTCACTCAGCGATTTGCTCTCTTTTGCTGCATCTGCAACTTCAGAAATCTGCATACCAACAGACATCATTATCCTGGATCTTCACCATCGGCTCTGATACCATATTGAGAAACAGAGAGCAAACACACAAACACTAAAAGACTGGAGAGAACTTAGTATTGATTTGTATTGCATTGCATTTATAGATAAATTTGCATTAATTTCATACAAACTGTAGATTATAAGTTAGTTAAGATATTTACTACGGTTAAATGAAATAGTAGTCATCGTGAACAATCTGGAAGGGAGGAAGACTCTAGACTTCTGCACTTGGTCGGTTTTGGATAGTTCTAGAAAACTCTGGAGAGACTGTTTGCTGACATAATTAATTTATTTCCAACATATAGAATGGGTACATGTTTTTGAGTGGGTACTGTTAGAATTAGATTAACTCATTGTAACTATTTCACTTCGTTCGACTACTTCCGTTGTGTATAAATGCCGATGTATTCCTTAAATAATACAATTCAGTTTTATTCTCTCATGTGGTATCCGAGCACACGTGGGAGAATTTGGTGTGAGAGGGAAAGCCGTTCTCTGCGATGGCGGTGATCATATGAACATTTTCTACGATGGCATGAACATTTTTCTGGTTTTAGACAAAGATCTGCATTCCTTCCCTAAGTCAGAAACCAGATGGAGAGTAGATTCCCTCTAGATGTTGTAGTCAGCGAGCGTGCAGCCATCCCCTAAACTGTTTATGATGTCCAAGCTCTCAACCTCGAGAGTGATAGTTTTAGGCATGACGTGAGGACATCGATTAAATGCTACAACATTCTCCGGCAGTGGATCCAATCGATCTGTGCTCACTATCTTTGTGTTTTTCTTTTGCATTCTCTAATAATGGTCATTGGCGTGCAAAGAAATCCACATCACAAATAGTTTATTGCTGCATAGTATGTCTTTAACAAAAGTACACATATAGTGATGGACGGGTGTGATGAATTAGAAGTATTTAGAGGCTAATGTTTTGGAGATTATCATAATATTTAGAGAAGTCGAAAATGGCGGTTAATGTGCATTTGGACACTTAAAGGGGTTATATCATTATGGAGATTATAGTAGATAAGTTAGATAAATATTCTGGTTTTAATTTTCATATGTGAAAAATGAAAATTCACCAATGAATATAAATTTATGGGGAATAGTAAGTGGAAAAAAAAATTCATCTAAATAAGTTACTAGATTGGAATAGTAGAAATGATAAAGCCAAGGCTATTATCAGTCTTGCATTTTCTAATTCTGAATTATATCACATAGATTTGGAGAAATCATCAAAGGAAATTAGGGATGATCTAAATAAGTTGTTTGGAGCAAAATCACTTAACGAAAAGTTCTCTTTTAAAATATGATTGTTCAGATTTAAAATGGAAGATAGAATCACTATGTCAAATCACATAATAATTTGAGGTCTCTCCATAGGCAACTAGCAGAAGTCAAGGCTCTAGTAGATGATGACGATTCTAGAGCTATATTGTTAAAAAAAATTCCTTCAAAGTATAGCAATGTTATTTTTACACTCAACCAAATAACCTCTCAAAATTTAGAAGAAATAATTTCAGCTCTTTTAGTAGAAGAAAAGAAATGAAAAAGATTCAAAAGATGTTTATCAACTAGAAAAGGCATTATATTCATGAAGCAACAATAAAAGATCAGATACAAGAGAAAATATATGCTTTTACTGTAAGAAAAAGGGACACACAATGAGATTTTGTAGAATTTGAGCCAAAGATCTTCTTAAAGGAAATCTCAAAGATGAATCAGATATAGGAATCTTTGTATGCATTAAGGATGGGGATTCTTTAGATGATAAAGTTATTTTTAATAACTTTTCCTGCATTAAAGATGAGGATTGATCATATTATGAAGTTATTATTAATGACTCTTTTGGTGGTGTTAATCCTTCAATAGCACTATAAGTCACCACTTTATTGGAGGTTGGTGGCACTAGAGGATGGTTTTCTAGTAATTATGGTCAAGGACTAAAGGTTATACCTTTAAGAAATAAAGATATATTGATGGTTGTTCAGTAATCTTTACTTTTAAAATATTTTGGGGGATATGGTAGTACATCTACCTCTTGTATTAATATTTAAAGTTTTTGATTTGTTGGGAGAATTTGACATTTATTCTTTAAACAATCCTAGTTGTAATCCTTTCAAAGGAGATCAAGATGGTTTGGAAACCTTATCTCTTATTATAGATGAAAAAGCACATCATTCTAAAAGTGAATGGAAAAATACAAGAGATATATGTACTACCATATCCCCCTAAATATTTAGAAACTAAAGATTTTATAAGATAGTGCATAAGTTAAAATGTTGAATTATATTAGCATGACAAGACCTAAGAAGTACATTTAAACTTATGGAAATGAAAATGGGAGTCACAACTTCTCTTATTCACACCTAAAAGGGGAATAAAGGAAGAGGAATCCAATTTCTCAATGTTCACACTCAAGAACAATTATGTGAGATTCGAATGCAATATAGAGATTGAAATATGTCAAGGGAGATTGTTCCTAAGGCTGGAAATTAATAAAGAAGATAAACTATGAATGCAAAACTAAGAAAATGCAAAATGTTTGAAAACACAATGTGATATGCAAATTGAACTAAGAATGCAAATAAACTATAACAAAAATTGATGAAACTTAAGAGGTGCACCTGAGAACTAGAAATTGATGGAAAAGAGCTCTGGGATTCTATAGAAATCAGTATTGAAGCCTACTAGGACACTTACGCCAAGCTAAGTGACTTACTCTTGTTTTGAGGAAATTCTATCATAACAGGTTTTAGCCAAAAGGGTATCTAGAACTACAGAAAACACTTTTCAGGCCTGGAAGTGGGATTAATTTTCCATTGATGGAAACTTAGTCCACCTTCAAATTTTGGGAAATTTGAAGATGCAATCTATAGCTCCTAGTCTAAACTTCAACTCCTGATAGGTTTTCGGATATGAATCTACATAATCTAACCTGTAGATGTTCTCCAAGATTCTTTTAGGGTTTTTCTCAACTTTGAATAACTTTGATAAATTGATGAAAACTTTTCACACCTTTCTCTTTGATAAATCTACATACAAGACTTGCAAAACACATGCAAAGAGGGGAAAAAGTGTTAAGAGTTAGTGAATAGGGGTTTTCGTTGGTCAAACCTCAATTTGGTAATTGAACCCTTGAAAATGAGATGAAATGAAAAGAGATTGATGAATGAACAACATGCAATGCTACAACTCACCAAACCCTTGAAGTAGAAATCTAAAGATATGCAAGTGATGGCTCCAAAGTGCTTGATTACTCTTGTAGACAAAATGCTTGAATGCAAAAATCACTTGATTGCTTGATTAGACAATTAAGAAATTTTTGGAGATTAAGCAGATGAAAAATGAGAGGATAGCCCTATATTTATACACGATTATACTCAATTTCCTGAAAATACCGCATCACAAGCTGACATCAAGGTTTAGAAAATAATATCCCACCAGAATTTTGAAATAATTTTGATTTTTTATCCAAATGGGACTATGTCTCCCCTAGTGGTGACTTGGTCCCAATTAGGAATTTTGAGTGGGTGTTAGGAATTAAAGTGTATTAAATGATGTTTAAAGGGATTATTTTAAAAAATACACTTTAATAGGGCCTATAAGTGTATAATGGGGTCATTTAAACATAAGAAAGGGTTAAATTATTGATGACAAGCCTAGAAAAGCGTGAATGTTTGGTACAACTCTTTACAACACTTTGAAATAAGGCTTGGTAAGTGATAAAAAGAGATTATTTAGGTGAATTATATTAATAAGGTCCTAGAAAAGTGTGAAAGTGTGGTATATCACTTTACAACACTTAAGTAAGGTACCACTTGAATTATTTTAATTTGCTAGGGCTCAAGACCTAATGCAAATTTTTTATCCATATTACAACATTAAATCAAGGCACAAATAAGTGAAAGTCACAAGGAGGACCTAAACAAGACAAAAAGAGTAGACGGGTTACTTTTTTGGTGTCCACAAAACTAATAAGGAACAAATATATTTTTAATTATTTGATCTTCAACCAAACATAGTACTGCCTATTTTGAAAGGTAACACAATCAATCATCTCTATCCTTGTGAATAGAATAATAATCATGTTCATAAGAAGTGATTATGTATTTAAATTGTCATAAAATAGGATCTATAGAAACAAAAAAGTTACCTATAGTGTATATTAGATAAATAAATTTAAATATTTATACACCTAATTATGTCTAATCACATCCAAAAAAATAATTAAACACTAATATTTAGTTAATTTTCTTATTTTATTCACTTTTCATTTACCAAGAAAAATTAATTAGAGACTTGAATAATTAACACATTCTTAAAAACATTAATAAAATATTTATGTGCTCAACTTCCCATGTGAGTAAACATGTCATACCACTTATGTACATGAAATAATTGAGGCATGGGGGATATCATAATATCCCTCCAAAAAAATAGTTTTTGATTCTCACTACCCACTTTATTAAGACACGTATCTAATCCTTGATTATCCTTAAATTTTGGAGACCCCTTTTTCCTTTGTTCATATCAAGAGAATAGAATTGTCCTCTCATGATTCCCTCAATCTTATCAAGACATGAAATCATTTCGATATCCCCCATCCATCTTGGCCTTCCATTCCCTTATCAAAATATCTATAAATTGGATACAAACCAAGCTACTTGAAAATAATTATAAGGCATATTGAGATGTCATTGTGAACACCTAACATCTTACATTATCCAAACCAAACACTTGGATGTAACTACCATATCTTGGGGCACCAAGGAGACTTTGGTGAGAGTATATTGTATTTTTTTTTTAATTATGTTTATTTTATTTCATCTTAACTAAGTGTTGCATGCTTGTGTGATTTAAATTGATTAACATCCAATGTTTTAATTGGTTTGTGTATGCTCAAAATTTTATGTGTAAATTTATATCTCAATCGTAACCTCTCTCACCAACCTAACCTCTTAAGAGAGCATCATGTTGGGATCATATTTCTTCTTATTTCTAGTCAATTAGGACATCCAACCACCTTTTTTCTCATTGGAAAGTGCAACATGTTTTCTCCCTTTAATATAACATTATTTTAATTCTATTTTAAAGAGGAGTAAAATGTAGACACCTAAAATTGATACACTGTTATTTTATTATTCATTTTTTTATCATTAATCATTTATATTTGATCAATTATTTAACTTTGCTCTAAAAATTAATTAAATAATATTCAATAATTAAATTAATTAAACCACTCGTTATTAATTATTCATCACTATTTATAAAATCAATTGATATTATCTTTGATAATTACTATCTTGTTAGGGAAGCCAACTTTACCGTATTTCACTTGTTGTGGACCCTAAGAAAATACCAACTCATATTATGATACCTAAACCAAGATATTTCATTGAATTTGTCAAGTTCCCTTTGTTTTCTAATACAAGGTTGTTTGCATGATTTGAAATAGATCGCCTGTCGTATCGTACTACTACAACCTGTATTCCCATGGCCTTCAAGTGGTGTTCACTTTGAAGTTCACGCATGTGACTAATCAAATCAAGAAGTGCTTTATAGGGAACACGACCTCTATTTACACAGTCTCCTCCATGGAAATCTCCAAATGGCTCATCTACAAAACTTATCCATGCTCCCTTTTTCGTACCCTATCTTGTTCATTCTCAAAACACAAAGATGATTCGCATAAAGTAGTAAACTCATGCAGGGATGATTAAGGTGGTTCATAGGAAGATCGGCCGACAGGAAAATATCAATTAATCTCACATGGTCTCACTTTCTTATTTTCCAAAACTGATAAAAAAACAAAAGTAACATTTCCTGTCGAATTCTTGGTTGATTCTTCTACACTACCAAAGGCGTTTACCATCGAAAAGACCCATGTATTTTCTTTGAACCGTGTTACATGCTGCTTTATGTTCAACGACAGATACAACTAATTTCATTCTTCTCACACCACTGCCACAAGCACAAGGCTACATTGGTCCGATATAAAAATGAAAAGGAAAATAAAGTTCATTGATAATTTCATCACACAACAAACTCATTTATACAAATGATAAATACAATTGCAATACACCAAACTGCATAACCGTTTGTGACTACGTAACACTAAACAATGTAATAGTAAATCTATGGTAACAAAAAGGTACGTCTTTTGACCATGATTCATTTTTTATTGATTTTTTAAAGTAATTTGGAACATGTTAAAGAATGATACTCTCAAAGTTCTGTGTTAATCTTGAACTAATAAGCAAATGTTAAAAGATATTAATTTTAATTTTTTTCTTTGATTCATAATTAATTGCTTTTGATCTCTTTCATGTGATTATTCTTTGCAATATTTCGTACAAGACCATTACAAAACTAATTGATCATCTAAAATAAACTTTAGATTGCTCCATGCAATATTTCTTAGAAGACCATCACTAAACTAATTGATCATCTACAGTAAACTTTAGATTGCTTGATATCATTTAAATATGGGCACTTTGAAAATGGATGCTAGATTCTTAATAATATTGCAATTGCTCTAAAAAAACATTGATTATATGGGTTGTTCAAAGGAGAAAGCTATATTTATTAAGTTGGATATGTTACATGTATATGATAAAATCAAATGGTTGTTTCTAAGGAAATGTTTTATTTTCTTTTTGTTATTATATAGAATGGATTGAGTGCATCATGAGTTGTGTGGCATCTTTTTCCTTAATGGAACAACAAGTCCTTTTTTTAGCTACTAGAGGACTACAAGGTGATCAACGATTCCAATAATTTTTAATTCTTATCATTAAGGGTTTTTAGAAGGATTCTAATTCATTAGAGAGAATGAAATTATTTAGATTTGGAATGTGGCTAGGGATCTTGCTTCTCTTTCTCATCTTTAATTTATAGATGATACTACCTTAATGGAGGTCGTTAGCTTTATGAGTGCCTTGGAAGTTGTTTTGGTACCTTCTAGTTAATTTCAATTAATGTGAAAAATGAAAATATTTATTTTATAATGCTCGTTTCATCATTCAATCGACATGTTATCTTATTTTATTGGTAAAATTATGACAGCTTCCATTGAATTATCTTGCTTTTCATTTATCAATTGGTACTCATAGTTTTCTTCAATGAAAAGGGATTCTTGATATGTTTTGAATGCAGGTTGAATCATTGTACCTTTTGTTGGTTTTCTTTTATTTGGAATCTTCAATTTTATACATTTTTGTTGCATTCTCTTCCTTTTTATAGATATTTTTTTCTTTCATCTCCAAATTATTTTCTAAAAGTATTTCCTTATCTTTGTATGAAATATTTGTGAAGCATTTTTTCCTTGATCGTTTTGATTTTTGGCTTGTGCAATGTTCTCAATTTCGGATGAGCCTGCACTCAAGTAGAGTTATTGGAAAGGTGTGCAATGCACCACATGGTGGGTGCGCAACTTTCAATTTTTTCCTTCCTTTTGGGAGAGAGTCAGAACATGTGTCAACTCGACGAATATTTTCTCAAGGAGCTATATTCATGAGCTCAAAAAAAAAATTCCTATTCGACGCGTCATCTCTTCACTATAGGCAAATTGTGCTTCTTATGAAGCAATATCTTTTGGGATTTTGTCAGAGCTTGCTGACCTTTTTCTTTTCTTGTTTTATGGGATGGACACTTTGAGTTGGTGCCCTTGGGTGCCGTGATTGGTCAACTGGACTTCTTTCCAGGTTGTTTTCTAGGATTTGATCATTTACAGGCCTATATCTTTGCTAAATATCTAAAAAGCATTAATTCGGTAGTTGAGAATTGATGAGCAAAG
This sequence comes from Sequoia sempervirens, assembly GCA_007258455.2. NCBI lineage: Eukaryota > Viridiplantae > Streptophyta > Pinopsida > Cupressales > Cupressaceae > Sequoia > Sequoia sempervirens. Next base: position 508,522,929 of record VDFB02281492.1, read on the forward strand.
ATTGATGTGACCTAAGTAAAGATCTATGATCAGATCGTGTGCTATCAAATTTCAAATCTGGTAGTAATTACTTTTGTGTTGTGGCAACCATTTTCTCTTTTTGTAGCTATAAAGGAAGGGTGGCGATAGATGAAAGCATTGGATTCCAAGTTTTAGTTTCCTTTGTTGAGGAAAAGTCTCTTTAGTTTTCTTAGGATACAGAATTATTTTCAGAAGTGAAACTTCTAGAACTAGTTTTCTCTAGAATGTCATATCTTTTAAAGCTTAAACTATTGTTGGATTGGCATCCGACCTCTATTTTAAAGTTCATTTGATATTTAAAGTAAAAAATATTAAGGAGAAATCTTTGAGTCCTAAACATGTTATGGCCTTTATCAAGCTTTCTTTCTTTATGCTTTTGTTCTAAATGAAACACCGTGTCTTCCAAGCTCAATTCAAATAGTTCAAGTGGTTGATTGCTATGTTGTATGCTTATATAGTAGAATAATAACTTGTGAAAATTGGACTATCATTGGACTTCTCTATTTTTCTGAAGGGTTGTTGTTTTGTTATATAATGTTGTATTAGGAGGAAGAGTTTATGCAATTTCTAAATGTTTTTTGTCACCCTTAGAAATATTTATGTTTGATTGGACCTTAATGAACTCTACCTACAGAAAGATTTGAAAGTATGCACTATGCTTGTTGTTAGTGTTTGTTCTTCATTCTCTTTCCAACAATGAGGGGCTGTGGCATTTTGTGTCTAATTATATCACTCATAGGAATGATTGGTTTTGAAATGTTGTAAAAGCATTGACACATCACCATTTTATGTTTTATGTTTAAACATTTCCTTCTACCCTTTTCTCGAAACCCCAAAGAAGAGTCAAATTTATATAAAAACCCTGGAGGTATTTAGTGAGGCATAAATTGGTCCCCCACTCACCAAATTTTCCATAAAAATGTTAGACAGGTGAAAGCAATGATGATCAATGGTTCTTTTTTAGGAACACACATTGGGACAAGAAGTTTTTTGAATGCCTGATTAGAAGTTAGAAATATTTCTTAAATTATGCTAAGGAAACTGGAAGTTTCATGCCTAGAGTCCAAACAAGAGCATCTTCAAGAGGTAAAGAAAGAAAGCTTGATAAAGTCCATAACATGTATAGGACTCAAAGAATAATAACTCTTGAAAACTGGACTGTCATTGGACTTCTCTATTTTTCTGAAGGGTTGTTTTATTATATAATGTTGTATTAGGAAGAAGAGTTTATGCAATTTCTAATTTTTTTTGTCACCCTTAGAAATATTTATGTTTGATTGGACCTTAATGAACGCTACCTGTATAAAGATTTGAAAGTATGCATTATGCTTGTTGTTAGCATTTGTTCTTCATTCTCTTTCCAACAATGAGGGGTTGTGGCATTTTGTGTCTAATTATATCACTCATAGGAATGATTGGTTTTGAAATGTTGTAAAAGAATTGACACATCACCATTTTATGTTTTATGTTTAAACATTTCCTTCTACCCTTTTCTCGAAACCCCAAAGAAGAGTCAAATTTCTATAAAAACCTTGGAGGTATTTAGTGAGGCACAAATTGGTCCCCCACTCACTAAATTTTCCATAAAAATGTTAGAGAGGTGAAAGCTTTGATGATCAATGGTTCTTTTTTAGGAACACACATTGGGACAAGAAGTTTTTTGAATGCCTGATTAGAAGTCAGAAATATTTATTAAATTATGCTAAGGAAACTGGAAGTTTCATGCCTAGAGTCCAAACAAGAGCATCTTCAAGAGGCCACTTTCAGTGCTCTTAGTTACCTGCCTCGATACCTAGGAGAAGGTGACTTACAAGTTTTGTATCACCTGTAAGGAGCAATAGAGTAAGAAGTAAGAGCCCAATATGTAGAGCCTTATCTACTCTACCCAAAGCCTCAACCTTCCAAATCAGAATACTTGTATACCCGATTCATAAGAATATTTTATCTATGGCTCATGTACCTCCCCCTACTCATAGAAATTTCATAAACTGGGATAGCGGTAGTCTCCTCTAACCACCCATACCCCTAGATGTATGGCCTTCCATACCCGTTAACGCCCTTATGGCTATTCCAAAATTCTTCGAAGAAGACATCAAAACCCCTTCGAAACACCTTCAAGATATAGTATAGGTATGTAGGGTACATAGTATAGCAGAGGAGAACATCACCTTGAGGCTATTAGCTACCTCTTTCAAAGGAAAGGCCCAAAATTGGTATCATTTTTTGGTCTCGGGCTCTATCATGTCTTGGGATCAGCTCAAAGAAAGGTTGTTTGAACACTTCTCAAAGATAGGAGACCGTTCTTCATTGCTGCAACAACTAATTACCATCAAGAGAGCTTTGCAAGAGGCCATGAGTGATTTTAACACCAGGTTTCACAATACCTAGCAAAGGACCCTTGTGACTGCTCAACCTAAAGTCGTGATGGCATTCATGTTCTATCTAAAGGCCCTTAACTCAGACATTGCAGTGATGATAACATCCATGGGAGGGGATATCTTTCCCGACGCATATGAGTTAGATGTGCATGCAGAAAAAAAATTAATTGATGTCCGGAAGCTTCCACCACGACCTTTGATGCCTGTATTTGTAGAAATCTATGGTGGTCTCCGGGAAGAAGCTACTCCAAGCACTCCTGCTACACAATTGACATTGGCTATGCCACAGTCTATGTATGTGTATCCTACTTCCCATACAAGCATGTTGGGTTCTTCCTCAATTGCAAATAACATCAATGACATGAAGAGTCTCATGCAGAATTTTGCTAACAAGTTGGTCATTATCAAACGACATCAAGCAACTTCCCTGAAGAAAACCCCAAGCCTATGGTGGGGGAAAGCCATCTTTTCAAGAAATTCCATACCAAGGATCCTCTAGAGGAGGAGGTTAGCAAGTGACGTTTGCAAACTAGATAGTTCTAGTCACCATGCCACTATAGATGGCCAAAGACAACCTGAGTAAAGAGTTGATTCTAGGCTAGAACAATTTGGTGGTGGATGATAATGTATGGTGCTTCCCATGTAGCAAAAGTCATATGCCCCAAAATTTTCCAAGGGGGAACATGCAATAGAGGATAGTAGAACAAAGAAGCAAGGGTGTGCTCTTGTATGTGAAAAAATATGAGTCCTCTGAAATCGGAAATTCTTGTTTTAGAGTGAAAATGCAAGGGATGTCCTTGGAGCAAGAGTTGGATATCGTGCCTAATTAGGCACTATTTTAATGGATGGAAGAAGAATATGTAGTGTCCACGAATGATGCTCTAACGACTAGTGCCCCATAAGTGCAATCAGATTAGAATACAAGATCCAAAGAAGGCTCATGGGAGAATATGTGCAACAAGCTTTGCTACACTCTTAGCCACATCAACTGTCACTGCAAGAAAAGTAAGTTCCATTGCCCAAAATCTAACCTATTCTACAACTGCATAATCTGCCATTGCCAGAGAAGTAGGCAAGCAAGGAACCAAGCCCAGTCATGAAAAAATGTTTTCTTCTAAAAATGAGAGAAATACCACCATTCAAGCACAAGACCCAACCAGTCAGAACGCTTAATGTGGTGGAACAATTGAAGAAGGTTCCTGCCAGTGTATCTTTGTGGGACGTCATATTTATTCTCAAACAAAAGAGATTGCTTTAGGAAGCATTAAAAAAAAAGAACAAATTTTGTAGATGGATGTGACTCCATCGTGTAGCCAAAGTGGAGACAAAGGATCCGCGTCAACCCCTCAAGTTCTAAAAGAAACAACTTATATGAATAATGTTGGCAATGTAAAAGAGAAAGAGGTAAGCAAGCCAAAGCCCACACCTTTATTTTTAACACTTATTGTGGGAGATAAGCTTTTGCATAATAATATGATTAATTTGAGGGATATCACAACTACCATGCCAAAATAGGTGGCTAATGGTCTAAAACTTAAGTATGAACCCCTTGAGAAAGGAATCATGTAACTAGACAGGAAGATGGTTCTGATCGTCAGTCAGATAAAAGATCTATCCCAAACCCTCTTCTCATGCCCAAGCTAAATAGTCTCATAATAAATAGCAGTGATAGAAATTCCCCCAGTCTTCAGAATGTGTCTTTCAAGATATTTCGTTGCAAAGCTTGGTAGATAATTAGTGCTTGACTAGTCCCACCTGATATTGAGAACCAAGCACAAGGAAAAGATGAAGATTCTATCTGAATCTTTGCATCCCGGACACATTGTAGATAGTGCAGTTCTATGCTTTGAACTAGCGCATACTTCCATCTCTCAGTAGGAGAGATATTGTGTGGAAATGCAGGAAGATGAAGAAGATACAAGTGATCAAACTCTCGAAGAAGAAGTGTTACTCAATGAATTCATTGACTCTGATCCACTTAGAAACTTTCATGTAACATGAATAGGCACCTATGTGATTTTTGACAATGATCGGGTCTTCTTGAAATTAATGAAAGATTGGGAGGAATATGATGATCTAGGAGATAATCATCTATAAACCTTCTATTTTGTTGGTGCCAAGTGTAAAGCTAGCTCTAGAGCAGGTGTTTCACTAGTATCTCTGAGAGGATTAGAGACCTTCAAAGATTACCATTTTGAGTTCTCATGCTCGAACAATGATGCTAAATATGAGGCCTTGGTCCATGGTTTGATCCTTGTAGAACAAATAGGCATAAAGAGAGTACAAGCTTTCAGAGATTCTGAGCTAGTGTTGAGCCAGGTCCGTGGGCAAGCAACTGCAAAAAACATGAGGATGAAGTCATACAAACATCAGATTTGGAACTTAATTGAGAGCTTTGAAGCCTTTAACATACAAGTTATTCCTTAATCTCAAAATAGTGTCGTTGATTAGATGGATTTTTTCGATTCACAATTTGAACCAATTTTCAATTCAACCAAGCAAAATGCGGTACATGTCATCGTCCGACCCTCAATTCCCGACAACAATGAAAACTGGAAATTTTTTGATGATGACATTCAGATTGTTGCCTCCATACAAAGAGGAATGGATTTTGACTATTCACCACTGTAAACATGGGTTTTGGTACCCTAATGGTCTATTTCACTTCTAGGATCTTTCACCTAAAAGGAAAGGATAGGGTAAAAATTGCTATGTTAACTCTCAAGATTAATGCAATGTGGATGAAATATGCCTAAATAAGATGAGATAAATGCAAAGAATTGATAAAATAGATTGATTATGCATGCAAAACTAAGAAATTCAAAGTGTTTGGAAACACACTATGATATACAATACGAACTAAAAACATAAAAAATAATGACAGAACTTAATGAAACTAAATGTGGCACACCTAGAGGCTGAAAGTTCATGTGGAAAGGTTCTGGAATGCTGCAGAGTTTATTGTTCAAGCCCATTGGGACTGATTCGCCACAGATGGAAAATTAGTCATGTTTCTGGTGAAAACTATTGGAACAGGTTTTAGGATGTCGGGAGCAAAAAACTTCAGAAAACACTTTTTCTAGCCTAGGAGTGGGACTCATTCACCATATATGGTGAATTAGTCCACCTATAGATTTCTAAGAAGTCAAGGGTTAACTTTGTGGATCCTGATCTGCACTTTTTTGCCTAACAGGTTGCCAGATCTGAATCTGGAAAATTTGTTAGGAAAATGTTCTCCAAGCTTCTATTGGAAAAACAGGGACAAACAACTGAAATGAGGGGTGAATCAATTGTCATAAAATATTTAAACTTTTTCAAACTTTATTTAACTTAATCTCAGATCTAATGAATGAATAGTAAACCATGAACAAATAACACATCAGAAGTATAGAGAACTCCAAGATATTTTTTTTACATGGAAACCTTGTCAAGGCAAAAAATATGGTGGATGTTAGTCCATAATATTATACCCTTTTAAAAGTATAATGAGAAATAATGGGAATTTACATGCATTCAGGAACACTGCCTAGAGCTCACAAAAAAGCCTTCTTCACACTTTGCTCAAACTTCTTCTCACTCTGCTCTGTAATCGAATGATTTGGACACTATTCATACATCTACACTTTCTCTAGCATACATCTTCTCTTATGCACACACTAACTTCACTTAAACAATCACCCCTATATATCCGCAACATTGAATTACATCAACGACCTAGTCGGCCAAAAATATGAAACATATTTTCAATGTTGGCCCAAATTTACAAATAAATTTTCAATGTGGATCAAACACCATTGGCTAATATTATGATGAGACCCAAAACAATATCCTTGAGCATGCCAAACATTAAAATTTTAATCTCCAAGGATCCACAACACGTTACAACCATCATGTCGGCCAAGAACATGAAAACCCAAACATACTAAGAAAAAATCTTCAACCATGAGAACACCTATCAATGCAGACGTGCAACAAAGATAGAGCACAATCTAGAAACATCCACGAGCACCAAGAAACAATAGAGAAACATCTACAACAAATAGAATTGGGTATGTGCAGGATCATGATGGGCCAAGAAGTGGAAATATGATGGGTATGTGGTTGATGACTTTTTTTAACCCAAAATTGATGAAACGAAAAGGGTTTTTAAAGGATATTCTCAACTTTCCACCAATATAAATTACTCTTTAATTTGAATTTAATAAGTAATTATTATTCATTTTCTATTCAAATTACGACTAAAGTCCTAATTGATAGACTAATTGAAAAAAAATATAGCTTTCAAATGGTGTCACATTTTTTGAATCCAAAACATGCGTCACTTTCTATGCTTCACATACTATAGGATTAAAGCAAGAAAAAATAATTTTCATGAAGTTTTTACCAAGTTAAGGTGGTCAGACATACTAGTTTTTTATATTTTTAAAAAGTTGTAATAAAAAATTCATAATTAATATTTACTTGGAAAAAAATTACAAAAAAATATGCATCACATCGGGACATGAGTCCTCTACTTATATCTAAAATCTTATAATTTTTTTTATCATTTTATTGTGGTTAGGGTGGTTAGATAGACACCTACTTCTTATTTTTTCCCTTAAATTTAAGTACTACTACATTGAAATTTCAAATTTTCACCAAATAGATTTCTTTTTTTTTTTAAACAAACCTAGTAAATTAGAAACTACATTCAATTTGCTATAGATTCTATTCTTACATATTTTTGAAATAATATAGATAACTTATTCAAGTTTTTATGTCAAGTTGCTTAACTTTGATTTTTCTAATTTTTTCGCCACTTAAGGGCCTGTTTTTTCCATGATGATCCTGCACATACCCAATTACTAGAATTCTACCAACTTTAATCAAGAACACTGACATAGACCACAAAGACAATGTCAGAACATAAATCTTCATAACTCGAACAAATCTACACGTAGACCTCTAAAACTTCTGATGGATGGACTAGATACACTTAGCAATAAACCCTTTAGTCCACAACAATTGATCTTCAATGTACAAGACAAGACACCTTCATGACCTTCACATTTCCACTGGGAACCTGAAACTCTTTCTTTAACAATTTTCTCAATATCCTCGACATATACAGCCTACAATACAATAATGCTAATAGTGTTGACATCAATGAGAACCACATATCAGCAACACAACCACAAAATCCAATAATCTCCCCCTTTGGAATTGATGGCAACACATGATGTGACAAACACCAACAACCCAACTCTCAATTAGTACTTACTCCTCCTTAGATTATGAGTTTTCTTCCTTGACTTCTTCTACATGATCTTCTCCCCACAAGATTATTTACTCTAGATAAGCAGTAGTTTTTCACATGACTATTCTCCCCCTTTGACATCAATGGAAAAGATAAGTATTATCTTCCCACATACAAGCTCTAAACCACATATCTACATATTTGACTACTCCCCCTAAGTAGCAACCACAAAAACATCAATCCAAATTAGGACATATCTATGAAGCACATAGATTGAAGCAAGTAAATGGATCTTCAGGAGGGGTAATCACCCCTAGCATCCCTCTAAGATACTCAAAAATATCCTTTGGAAATGGCTTAGTAAAAATGTCTGCAATCTATTCTTTGGTAGGCACATACTCCAGTCTGACTTCTTTCTCACTCACTTTTTCTCTTAAGAAGTGAAACTTGATTGATATATGCTTGGTCTTAGAGTGTAGCACTAGATTCTTTTATATGTTAATTACACTTGAGTTGTCACAGTATATGGAAATAGGTTCATCATATACTACTCTGATATCTTTCAACATCTATTTCATCCACATTACTTGAGTACAGTTGTTTGCAACAGCAATATACTCTACTTCAGTAGTAGATAGAGAAATGGAATTCTATTTTTTACTCAACCAAGACACTAGCTTCTTTCCTAGGAAGAAGACACCACCACTAGTACTCTTTTTGTCATCCACATCTCCTACCGAATCCACATCAATATATGCATTCAAAGTAAGATCATCATCTTTAGGATACCAAAGCCCAAAATCAACTGTTCCTTTCAGACACCTGAAGATTCTCTTAACAACAGTCACATGAGACATTTTTGGATTAGTCTAAAATCTAGAGTAACCATACATACAACATTCATAATGTTTGGTCTAGTCTGAGTTAAATAGAGCAATCCACCAATCATTGACATGTATCTTGTTTGATTTGATTTAGGAGAATCATCATTCTGTGTCAACTTACATCTAGTTATCATGGGAGTACCAACAAGTTTTGAGTCATCCATGCCAAACTTCTTCAACAGTTCTCTCACATATTTGAACTTAGATATGAAGATCCCCTTCTCTAACTAAGTAACTTACAATCCCAAAAAGAACTTCATCTCTCCAATCATACTCATCTCAAATTCACTCTTCATTTCATCAACAAACTTCATACATAGATTATCATCTCCTCCAAAAATAATGTCATCAACAAAGACCTCAATAATTAATTCTTTATCATGATCCAATTTGAAATATAAGTTGTTGTCAGCAGTACCTTTATTGAATCCAAGCTTTAGTAAGTATTTGTCCAATTTAGTATACGAGGCTTTGTGGGCTTGCTTGAGTCCATACAAAGCTTTATTCAACCGGAAAACCATGTCTTCTTTTTCAGTCAGTTGAAATCCATCAAGCTGTTCAATGTATACTTCTTCTAACTCACCATTCAGAAAAGCTGACTTTACATCCATTTGATAGACTTTATAATTTTTATATGTAGCATAAGCAAGAAATAACCTTACAGTTTCAATTCTGGCAATAGGGTCAAATGTTTCTTCAAAATAAATACCTTCCATTTGTGAATAACCTTTACATATCAGTCTTGCTTTATTTCAGATCACTTCACTTTGTTCATTTAGCTTATTCTGAAAGACCCATTTAGTACCAATCACATTCTTATCTTTAGGTCTAGGAAAAAGTACCCATGTATCATTCTTTTCAATTTGCATCAATTCTTCCTTCATAGCTTCCATCCAGTGTTCATCATTGCAAGCTTCTTTGACATCTTTAGGTTCAATCTTGGAAATTAGACAATACTCTTCTGCAATCTTTCTTCTAGTTTGCACTCCTTTATTCTTATCTCCTATAATTTGATTTTCAAAATGGTTTAGCTTTACATACCTTAAAGTTTTAAGATTCTCTTGAAATTCTAATTCTTTTTTTCTTTCTTCTACACTCACATGTGTCTCTACTTCCTGACTATATTGATTTACCAGAACAAATTGAAGTTTTCTTTCCAGAACATATGGCAGAATTTTAAGTTGATTTTGTGCTTGAACATTCTTCCCTTTGTTTGTATTATTTTCATCTAAATCATATCCACAATATCTGGATGATCTAGCAGAATCCTCATCAACTCTAACATTTGCACTCTCAGCCATTTTTCTCAGTCTTCTATTATAACACCGATAGGCCTTACTTCTAGTAGAGTAACCTAGAAAGATTCCTTCATCACTTCTTGCATCAAACTTTCCTATATCATCATCTCTCTTGATGTAACACTTGCTTCCAAATATCTTGAAGTATTTAATAGTAGGCTTATAACCAAACCATAGTTCAAAAGGAGTCTTACCAGAATCAGCATTTACATTTACCCAGTTCAAAGTGTACACAACAGTGCTTATAGCTTCACTCCAATAGATGTGAGGCACATTTCATTCAATCATCATTGTTCTAGTAGCATCTAGAATTGTTTTGTTCTTCCTTTCTACAACACCATTCTGTTGAGGGGTTCGAGGAGTAGATAACTGTCTTTTGTTGCCATGATCTTCATAGAAAGAATTAAACTACCTGGAGGTGAACTCACCACCTCTATTTGACCTTAAGCATTTGACTTTTAGACCTTTCTCATTTTCTTCCATAGATTTAAAATTTTTAAACTTTTCTAATGCTTCACATTTTTCTTTTAAGAAAGCAATGCATATCATTCTAGAATAATCATCAATAAGTAGCATAAATTACCTTTCACCATGGAGAATTCTAACTCTGGAAGGACCACAAAGATCAGTATGCACCAGCTCCAATAATCCATTTGAATGATGTTGTTTTCTTTGAAAAGAGACTCTACTTTGTTTTCCCATCTGACACTCCTTGCAAATTGTGTTAGCAGGCTTCACTAACTTAGGTAGATCTCTTACTGCTTGAGTGGAGCTTACTTTGACTATGTTATCAAAATTCACATGACATAGTATTCAATGCCATAACCAACTTTCATCTACTTGATCAATTAAACAACTTTCACTGGCAACATTCAGGTGAAAAACATTACCTTTTGTTTGTTTACCTGAAGCAATTATATTTCCAGAACTTCCATATATCCTGCATCTTCTATCTTTGAACTGAAGATCATAACCCTTGTCCACCATCTGTACAACACTCAACAAGTTGTGCTTCAAGCCTTCAACATAAAGAACATCATCAGTGTTATGCTTACCACCAAGAAAAATAGATCCTCTGCCACAAATCACACAAGCATTGTTATCTCCAAATCTTACAATCCCACCGTCATACTTCTCTAGACTTACAAATTTGCTTTAGTCACCAGTCATATGATGTGAGAATCCACTGTCAATGACCCACTCATCCTTTTCTTCAATTTAGGCTGCAAGAGCTTTCTCAAATTTAGCAGATTCAATAGCCATAGGACTATTTTCCTTGATAGAGATGAAAACCCAATAATCTTCATTTCCATCTTCTTTATCAAACTCTTCATCAGTCACACCTTCTTTAGAAAAATAACATTTCTTTTGGAATCTAGATTTGTAAGGCTTAGATCTAGGAACTCTTTTAGGAAACCTTGATGCAAAATTAACTATTTTACTGCAAGAAAAACATTTGATAGACACCTTTCCTTCATACTTACCTTGTCCTCTACCTTCTTTCTTCACAATCAGTGCCTCCAACTCTTCTACCTCTCTTTATTCATCTTCAAGTTGTTTTATTTCTTCCTCATACTTGAATGTTTTTCTAGAAATTTCTCCTAGATCATATCTTTGCTTGTTTCTTCTGGATATAGTAGCTTTGAATGTAGTTTTTGTCTTAGGAACAAATTCAGCAAATTCACTCAACTCAAAGGAAGCTGGTTTACCAATCATTGTATCTCTGATCACATTCGTCAATGATCTAGTTTCTTCAATAGCATGAGCCTTCGCTTTGTAGGGGGGAGGAAATGATCTAAGCACTTTAGCCACAATTTCTTCCTCTTCCAGGGTACCACTAACACATCTAATACCCATCACTAGTTCATTTACTCTCTACATAAAAGAAGAAATATTTTCATCTTCACCCATCTTCAAGTTTTCATACTTTCCTTTCAAAATCTATAGCTTAGCCATCTTCACATGTACATCTCCTTCATACAAAGTTTCCAGATTCATCCACATCTCATGAGTTATCTTCAGACCTAACACATTTTTCATTTATGAATCTGTTAGAGCACTCAACAAAGCTTCCATAGCCCAGACATTATTCTCAACCTCTTTAATCTCATCAGCAGTGAAGGAACATTTTGAGGAATAACATATTGATTCTTTGTAATTTTCCAGAAGGGTTCACCAAATACACTTCAAATGACACTCCATCCTAGCTTTCCAAAATGAGTAGTTTGTTCCATCGAATCTAGAATGGTCCTTCTTGTATGATGCCATCTCAGATCACCTCAAGCTTTTTAACTTCTTCAGAGGAACTTTCTTTGATACCAATTATTGGAAAAACAAGGATAGGCAACTAAGAGGGGGAGGGGTGAACCAGTTGTCATAGAATATTTAAAAATTTTCAAACTTTATTTAACTTAATCTCAAATCTGATGAATGAACAATAAACCATAAATGAACAACACATCAAAAGCACAGAGAACACCAAGATTTTTTTTATGCAGAAACCCTTTTAGGGGAAAAACCACGATGGATGTTAGTCCACAATATTATACCCTGTTAAAAGTATAATGATAAATAATGGGAATACACATGCATTCAGGCACACTGCCTAGAGCTCACTACTAAAATACAAGAGGGATCATTGCCCAAGAATACACATCAATACAGATTAGATCTATAGGGTATGAACTAAGGAAATAGCTTCTTCACAAGAATGATTATAGTTCCAGTTAAGCATAGAAAAACCTTCTTCACACTTCGCTCAAACTTCTTCTCACTCTGCTCTACAATTGAATGATTTGGATACTATTCACACATCTGCACTTTCTCTGGTAGACATTTTCTCTTATGCACACACTAACTTTTCTCAAACAATTTCTCTTATATATCTGCAACATGGAATTACATCAACAACCTAGTCGGCCAGAAATATGAAACATATTTTCAATGTTAGCCTAAATTTACAAATAAATTTCAATGTGGATCAAACACCATCGACTAATATTATGATGAGACCCAAAAGAATATCCTTGAGTGTGCCAAACATTCAAATTTTAATCTCCAAGGAACCACAACATGTTACAACCATCATGTTGGCCAAGAACATGAAAACTCGAACATACTGAGAAAAAATATTTTACCATGAGCACACCGATCAACACATAAATGAAAAAAAGATAGAGCACGATCTAGAAACATCCACAACTCAAATAGAATTACTAGAATTATACCAACTTTAATTAAGAAAACTGACAAAGACCCCAAAGACACTGCCAGAACATAGATCTTCATATCTCAAACAAATCCTCATGCGGACCTCTGAAACTTTTGGTGGATGGACTAGATACACTCAATAATAAACCCTTTAGTTCAAAATAGTTGATCTTCAATGTACAGAAAAAGACACCTTCATGACCTTCACATTTCCATTGGGAACCTGAAACTCTTTCTTTAACAATTTTCTCAATATCCTCAACATATACAGCCTCCAATAAAATAATGCTAATAGTGTTGACATCAATGACAACCACATATCAACAACACAACCATAGCATCCAACAACTTCTAATAGGAATATGTTTACTTTGAATAATCTTTGACAATTTGATGACACTTTTAAGACCTATGTCTTTCACAAATCTACATACAAGACCTATAAAACACACATGCAAAGAGGGAAAAAGTGTTAAGGGTTAGAGTATAGGGTTTTTCCTTGGTCAAACCCCAATTTGGTAATCAAACACTTGATAATGAAATGGAATAAATAAAGAATGATGAGTAAACATGAAATGTCACAAACTCACCAAACCCTTAATGTTGAAGTATGAAGATATGCTACTCCAAGATGCTTGAATGATTGAATGCTATGAAGCATGAATGAATACTTGAATGAATGGGTGAATGGGGGTTAAAATGAATAGAAAATCTTATATTTATACACAATTATGCCCTAATTTCCCAAAAATAAAACATCACAGGCTGACCTTAGGTCTTAAGAAATAAAAACCCGCTAGCAATTTGAATTTATTTTGATTTTTGTGCCAAGAGGGACTCATTCTCCCCTAATGGAAAATGGGTCCCACTCAAGGCATGTGAAAGGGTGTCAGGAATTAAGTTGTATTAAATGATGTTTATTGGGTTTATATTTAAAAATACACTTAATTAAGGCCTATAAGTACATAAAGGGGCCAAATAAAGCATAAGAAAGGTGTATTTATTGATGAAAAGTCTAGAAAAGTGTGAAATTTTGTTACAAGACTTTACATCACTTTAAAATAATACTTGGTAAGTGATAAAAAGGGGGTATGTAGGTGAGTTATAATAAGAAGAGTCTAGAAAAGTGTGAAAATGTGTTACAACACTTCACAACACATTTACAAGACATCATAAAGTCTTAATGATTTATAAAGATTTAAGACCTAATGTGAATGTGTGGGCAACATTGAAAGATTAAACCAAGGTAAAATCAAGCCAATTAAGCACAAGGAGGGATAAAAAAGAAAAAGTAGAAGGGTTACTTTTTCATGGCCACATTTATACCCCACTTTAGTGAGATGATGAACTTGCTTCAAACTCACACAAAAGTAGAGCAATGCATCTCAAGAGGGTTTCCATTTAACTAATGCTTAGCAAGATGACACAACAACTATCAAGAGGGATGATCAAGCCCCCATGATGAAGATCCCATAGCAAACTAATCATAAGCACAAAGAACGTACATGAAAGAAAATGAGAACAAAAGGAAAGAGAAAGATGAAAGAATGAATCAGATCAAGTTGCGATCATTTTTCTAACCCATTGTGGATTAGATCTAGGTTGTTTGTCTAGAAATACAATGCATACTCACTTTGGGGTGGCATAACTCATGGCTATCTACTAGGTGAAAAAGCCTAAAAGGTGAGAAACATACACTCATGGCTGGTATGCACTCACAAACACACAGGTGGCTATGGGGAAAGTCATGCCTCTAAATGGGTTTCCCACTCAACCATACTAAAGTTATGCCTCCTGATAACTTTAATAATATGCCACAAAGGAAAATGCCATTTTGTGCTTCATGAGACAAGCAAAGCCTCATATGCTTAGAACTCATGAAAAAATGTGATGGAACCATAGGCATGCATGCTGTGTTATGCAAGGTGGCCATATAAATGTAAAATGAAACATTCAAAATAATTTTCAAAGGAGTCTTGCTTAGTTCATGTGAGGTCTATAACTTAGGGAACATTGTGTCTAATGTCTCCAAGACAGGACCAATCAAAGAATAGAATATTTGTAACTTAGGGGATTTATTGTGTCACATCAAGCCACTAGGAGGAATGTAATATGCTAAGATAGATCACACTTATGAAGGAAATTATACCCGATTTCATCCAGAAAGTGACAAACACATCATATGAAACAAGAAGGTTGTACTAAGAACCAAGAAAAGGAAAATGCAAAATGAATAATTCCAATGTATGCCCCCACTTTAAACGAATTTCTACACACCATAATATGAGAAATTACTTTAAAGCAGCAAATGAAAAATGAAAACAAGAAATAAGACATGAGAGCCAACTTGGAAATCCCTATGCCAAGTCATATGTTTTCAAGTAAAGCCGCATCATGTAAATGAAAAAGGAACTAAAGAAAGAAGGGTTTCCCCCAAAAAGGAACACACCAAACACATAAGGGATCTATGGATTTGGGGTCAGTATGTTCATTACTGCAATGTTTTGATTAAAGATCTTGGAATTGTCATCATTCCCCAAATACACATAGAACTGGAAGAATGAAACAAAAAGAGTGAAAAAAAAGAAAAATAATTCATTTTGGGTCAACATGGAAGAGATATAGTTTGTCTTGATGCTTTGCATCGTCCCCAAAATGAAAACACAAAACAAAAGTGAAAAGAGAAAAGCAAAAGAAGAAATGATAAAGAAAGCCTTGTGGGTCAACATGAAGGAGACATTTTGATCTCAATGCCTTGTGTCATCCTCAAAAGGAAAACACAAGAAAAAGATAAAAGTAAAAGAAAAGGAGGTCCTTTTGGGTCAACATGGAAGAGACATAGGGCATGTCAATGCTTTCCATCATCCCCTAAAGGAGAAACACAAAAAAAGGTAAAAAAAAGAAAATAGAAAGACCTTTTGGGTCAACATGGAAGAGACATAGGGAATCTCAATGCTTTGCATAATCCCCTGAAGGAAAAAAAACAAAACAGAAGTGAAAACAAAATAAAAAAATTAGAAAGACCTTTTGCGTTAACATGGAAGAGACATAGGGTGTCTCAACACTTTGCATCATCCCCAAAAAGAAAACACAAAAAAAAAGAAAAAAAAAAGAGAGAAAGCAATGTACAACATATAGAAGAATGAAGGGACAAATAGAGGAATTTCATAGAGAGAGATAAAACATCAAAAAACATGTCATGAGGGATTAAATTACACACATGCAATCACACCAAAGAAAAAATGCAAAAGGCTAGTAAGGAAAATGCAAGTCAACCATCTAACAGGTCATCCACCTCCCAATCATGTTTAGAAGCTAGAAAAATGGTGAGAGGGACAAGAGCAAGGGCTGAACTAGGTGAAGTTCCAAGCTCATCACTCTGTATAGGAGATCTCTCAATTAAGCTTATAGACAATGAAAACAATGTGTTTAATTCATTATGTATTTCTTCATCAATCTTTGTTGTTTCCTCATCATCATCCAGGTTAATCACGAGAGGAGGATGAATGATTATACCTAAAGGAGAGTGTATCTCATGTTGTAATTGTTGTATTGGGTTACTGTGTGGTGGGTCAGGAGGAGGGTTGTGATGCATTGCTTTTGTCAAGTGGGGATTATGATTTTCTTTACTTTCTTCATGTAACTGATTAGCAAGGAGACGATGCCGACACCTATGCTCCCTATCACCTTAGTTTATTTTGATTCTATTTTGAAGTTGTGTGGGTGTAAGAGCGGGTTGATCCACCATATGCTCCTTTTATTCCCTAAGGGGAGGAAAATAAGGAACCATAGGAGGTGGGCCAATCACTTTCTCTTTTACTTTATAAACTTGTTTTATGTGAGGGGGCATGACGGGGTTGGGTTCATTATCTCTTGGGAATTTGGATGATGAAGGTGAAGTGTTTAGGATTGATTGATCTTGATTTGTTGGTTCAGGTTCAGGTTGAAGCATTGTCTCATTTAGGATGGGAGTGTCAGAAGTGGATGGGGATATGTTGTGAAGAGACAATTTCGCTATGATAGGAAATGAAAAAGAAGTCTTTGCGAGGTGTTATGACATCCATGGGCTCAGGCCAAAAGGCTTCTAAGGAGAAATTTCCTTTAGAATACAAAGGGTTAAAGCCACTATGGTGAATAGTGAATATGTCAAATTTTCAAGCAAAAACTTCAAACATTTGTGAATGACTGAAGGGGCAACTTTCATCAAGCAAAGCCATGGATGGCCTAGTCACAGATGAAACTGATCCAACTATGGAATGATAAAGAATGTTACATCTAATGTTTTAGGTCCTATTTGTAATGGAAGGATGATTGATCCTATCATAGGGCAAGCAAAACCATTGTGTGATTTGATCCACACTCTTGGTCTGTCATAATCATTTTGATAAAGATCATGTAATACCAAAAATTCCTTAGTGATCACATTCTTTCCATAGGTGGCATCTATGAGTATCCCATTAATGGGCTTTATATAAATACAATTGGCTATGTAAATAGGACCATCAAGAAGATTTAGAAGGATGTCCTTAGAAGAGAAAGTCATATCAAGAGATTTCTTAGGTTGGCCCTTATTAGGGATAACATATATAATACCTACCATTTCATTCATAGGATTAATAGTAGTGGTATGTAGAATAGGATCAGGATGTTCCATAGCTATATGAACATTCATCACATCATTGTTTTGAGTTTCACTAGCTTGGAAAAATGACACATTATGTTTGGGCATTGGATTGGTAAAAATTTGCAAATTTTGATTTGGTGGGGCAACAAACTTATTGCTTTGAACATTAACATTTGAAATGGATAGATGGTTGGAATCAATGAGGTCTTACACTAGGTGTTTAAGACGCTTACACTATTCTAAGTCATGTCCATTTTTTCTATGATAATGGCAATAAGAATTGGGTTGAAAGGTTGGAAGTAAAGGATTAGTAGGATCCAATGGTTTAACATTAGGTAAAGTAATTATCTGTGTCTAAAAATTTTGGAACATTGTGTTATGAAAAGTGTCTGGTAAAGGGGTAAACTATCTTTTTGGGTCTCCATAACTATAAGGTATCATGACTTTAACAGTTGCTACTTGGTTGTTGAGGAGGGGGGTTAAATTGTAAGAATCATTTGTTTGGGTTGACATGTTCATATTTCTCAGCTCAGCTAGAAGTGGACTTGGCGTCATGACTACTAATCAAATTGTGATAGTCACAAAAGGTTGTACATAGATGCATGAAAGAGGAAAATTTTGTCATGGTCAATTTATCTTGAATTTGACTTTGTAAATTTTCAATGAACATCTTTTGGAGATGTAGATTAGGAACCTTGACATCAGTTTGGGCATAAAGTGACTGGAAACATGAGATGAAATCAATTACCTTTTCATCCATATTTTGTTTACATCTCATTAAATCAGCTAATG
>VDFB02281492.1:508541471-508569661 GCA_007258455.2 Sequoia sempervirens
CTATCTCATTCACATTGTTGTTCTCATTAAATGAATGGCTGCACAAGATTGTTGTAGCAAGGAATTGGAATTGATTGTGAAAGGATCATATATTTAGTGATCTATTTCGATTTCCTCTCATTGATAGAGTTGTAGAGTGTTGGTTAAGCCATGTATGACTGATAGGTCTAGAAGAAGTTAAAGCATTTCAATACACTTTAATGGTTGGTTGATCTCTTCTTATCCTCATTTTCTCTTTTCTTTGGCGATGCATGTGAAGGTGCAGAAATGGAGGGGCTCTCATTTGATTGAGAGAGTGGAATACAACATTGAATTGTTTACTTATTGCATATTCTTTATTTGACATAAAAAATATTGTAATTTAACCATTGTTTGTTTTTACAGAGAATTTAAATGACAAGGGTAACTCTTTTTCATAATGCATTGCTTCATTAACTCCTTGAAATAAATCTTATTTCTGATAGCTTTGTAATGTTTGCAAGTTGGCATCAGGAAACAACGGTGGTTTTTCTCTTGCATGAAAATCAAACAACAAGCATATTTGAGTTGGTGAATTGAACATTGAACTTGAAAGAGAATTTTTAAATGCTTATTGTAATAGTCTATATTGCCCAATTGTTGTTTTTGTTTTCTATTTTAGGCCAACTAGATTGATTTGGGTTTAAAATTAATTAGTGATTGATTTTTTTCCAAAGGGTTAAAAAGAACATAGAAACTCACTAGAATTTTAATTTGGTCTAAAATTGAACAAGTAACTTCAAACACTTGGTTTTGGTGCTATAAAAAGAATCCATCATTTCTTTGAGGACTAAAAATGAATTTGTGCTTGTCTTGTTTTGCAATCTTATTTTCAATTAAATATCGTTCAAATGTGTATGCACTTCTCTCATGCTTCACGACGACCTTTAGAATCAAATGTTGTCTAAAATATTGCCTCCACATTTCGAATTTGGGCTCCTAAAAATTGAACAAATCTTGCTAGTGTGAGACAAGTGTATTGTGTGTGTTCTCTCTTTGTTCGTGCAAACAAAGATTGATCGAACTATGAATGTACTTACTTTTGTTTACCTTTAGAGGGCCTTCCTTGGTGGGAAAAAGTACTCACCCTAAGGGAACGACCCAAGCAGTAACGAGCATAAGCCAAGCTCTTCCAAACTACTATATAAATTTGTGGTTGCGATGAAAATATAAACAATGGGAAGTCGTCCATGATAACTCTTCCCCAGTATCTTTATGATGTGTAAAGACCTTGTTCTAAGGGTTGGGAAATCTCTCACAAGGACTTTATCATTGCACCCCCTAAACTTGATGCCCTTACTATGAACCTTTTTTTAGAATCCAAAATCTCAATATTTGTTGGCATAAGGAGGTTGGACCTTTGGAGTCATCCCACATATTTGTGATTATTTGTAGAGATGAAAATTTGATCATGGGAGATTCACATAAATGAAGCTTGGCTAACCCACAGAAGTGAGTGTTGTGGAGGGGAGCCAGTGTGGTCAAGCTTCTAGTCATCCACTCTAAATAAGTGCAACTAGAGTTATCCAAGTGGGAACTCAAAAAATATTTTCTCTTCCATCCTAGGGTTGTGCAATATTTGAGTCAATTAAACACATTGCTTGGATCCAAAATCTTGGAAAAAAACATTCAATGAGGTCATCAAATTTCAAACCTTTAGGAGAGGAAAATACCTTTGAAAAATCCAAGTGCTACTGCTTGTCCTTAAGGATTTCATCCTTAGAGGCTTCTAAGTGCATTTATATCTCAATTTGGGGCCTAAAGTCAACATTAGGGAAAAATTTCCTTACTTTCTTTGATTTCCACATAATGGACTTTGTGGGATAAAAAAAAATTGAGACATTAGACATTTAGTTCAGAAGCTAAGCAAGAAAGTGGATGTGGTAAAAGCAATTTGTTAACCAGGACTAAATCAATTGAACCCCACACATGTGCTTGTCATCTTTTCTCTTATGATCATCCATACAAACATAGGTCTTTTGGTTTGAACTACTCTTAGGAAAAAGCATGTTCTTCACTATCTTGGTCGTGTAAACAAAGTTCTTCTTAGGTTCATTTAGGATCAAATCAAACACTTTATTCATCCAAACATTTATCATCTCCATCCCACAAACAAATTTAGAGCTTTGGAAACATCACTATAGGCTTGGGTAAATCATCAAACACATTAAAGTCACCTTATTTAGTTAGGAGTGTGAGAATGCATCCTTTCTCATACATCTAGTTAAATTAGAACCCCTTTGAACAAGTTCATCCTAAGGTTATATCCAACATCTTGGGATCTACAAGTTCATTATCCAATCAAAACAATCAAAATAAAATCCTAAAGTCTAGCATTGATCCAAAGTTCTTACAAGTTCAACACCCATATCATTCACCCCTTTCATCTTTCATCTCATCATTGGTCCTAAATCCCTTAGAGGTCAACAAGGTCAAAACACAAGAAAAACATGGAATATAAACTTGATCCATACATCATAAGTAATCTAAATCAACCAAACTATTAAAGCCTTACAATGCCAATTGATTATCAAAACTCACATAATTTATACAATCCATACATGGGATCATTATCTCTTACAAACCTCAATGGTACAACAAATGTGAGTATGCCCAATATAAATATTGAAACACCTTTCCCTATGGTAGACTTAAATCAAAGTCCAAACTTAGAAATCTATCAACCAAACAATCAATGCATGAGTCTTCAACAAAACAATATTATCCCACCAAATCCATACATGCAAAATGTGAATATACCAAGTACAATTTTACCAAACATGAAAATTTCAAATCCACACTTGGTAATCTTTGAGGTAGATACGTTTGCAAATCATACAAATGTGATTCAAAGTACAAACAAGATGTTAATGACTCCATGTATTGATCCAAGTCAAGGTAACACCATGCAAAATCAAAGTTACCTAAATCAAGACAATGTGATTCCCAACCCCAACAATGTTCAATTTCAACCCATAATGCCAAATCTAAACATCATCCTAAATACGAACATTGTCCATGATCCCATACAAACACCATAAGTATACATTCCAAATATTCTTGAACAAAAACCAAATTAGCTATATCAAGGGTGTCAAGATCAAAATCAAGATCAAATTTTATGAGATCAAATTGCTACACTTACAAAAATATTTGATTCATTGCACCAAGAGACATCTCCACCCTAAAATCAATACAATCTTCCATTGGTTAAACCATGTCATCAAATCATTGAGTTGTGTCAACAACCACATCACAAACAATATATCCAATGTCAAGAGGTTGGATATCAAGATCAAAAACAAACCCATTCACCACATCTCAAAGATAAATCCCCTCATCTCCAAGATCAATCACAACAAGAATCACCTCAACAAGCAAAAATCTCACAAGATCACAAACATGAATACACTCCTTTTGGAGATCTAATCAAATCAATGCTAAAAAAGATACTCGATGAAAAACTCATCTCTTTTCCAAAGGAAAGTGCTTTCCACTCTATCTTAGAATTCCCTTGGAATAGGGGTAGATCTTATTGTGAGTATCATAGAGAAAATATTCATGAAACATCAAAATGTATTCAACTCAAAAATCTCATCCAAGACTTTATTGATCAAAAATAAATAATTGTTGAGGACAATGATCAATATCCAACCATTAGTGATAGTAGTGACAATCCATCCACCACAATTGTTGAAAACAATGATCAAGATATGTGGATTCTAAAATATGCAAATACTCAAAACAAACAACTATTAACATTGTTAGTCAAACTTAAATACAACAAATCAAGCATCCCTATGAAATATTGGATCATGCTACCTATGCAAACAAAGAAGTAAGATATCAAATATATTAAGTGAAAGGATAAGAAAGCAAGAATCAAACTCTATCCCATAGTGGATTGGTGCTTCTTTGATGTGGAAAGAATCCATTTCCCAATCCTTGATAAGCTCCTGGATGATGGATGTGGATTCAAATGACTGAGATTGTGGAGGATTAATACAATAAAGGAGGCCTCTATTTATAAGAAAGTATGATTGAGGATTGAAAAACATGGAGGATGTGGGAATAAACATGAGCCAATGACAAGATGCACCTTGTCAACATGTCAATGGAGGAAGGTTGTGCATATTTTGATCAATGTGCATGATAAATGCTATTAGGTTCAAATTTGAAATTTGAAAGTTGGCTTGTTGGAGGGAGAAGAAAGAGTCTTAAATGCCAAGTGGGAAACATGTAAGAGACAATGTAAGAGGAGTTAATGCTATGTTGGAGGACAAGACATTTGAGTGGGAGATTTGAAATGAAGGTTCATATTCCCTCTTGATGCCTTTTTTGAATCAAAAAGGAAGATTTAATAAATCAATTAAATTGATTTATTTGCACAAGTTGAAAAAGATAGATAAAAGAGGATTAGGATTAGGATTAATCATGGTTTAACTTAATTTAAGTGAAGATTAGGTGATTTTGACTTTTGACTTAGATTTTAGGATTAAAATAAATAAAAATGAGAAGAAAATGATTTTATATTTAATTAAATAAGGATTTTATTTATTTAATCAAAGAGGATGATTTTAGTGTTAAATCAAATAAATATGAATTTATTTAATTTAAATGGATGACCTTAGAGATTAATTAAATAAAGTAAAGTATTTAATTAAAAGAGGGACATTAGGATTTTGATTAAATACAATTGATTTATTTAATCAAAGAGGTATGTGAGGGTCAAATTAAATAAAGTTGATTTATTTAATTAAAGGAGGAATTTAGTCGAATAAATTGTTTTATTTGATTAACAAAAGAATTTGATGTTAATTAGTTAGATTTAGATGCATGATGTTGATTTTACATGTCTACATTTGGCCCCTCTTTGAAGCAATGCACCTGTTGCGTTGATTCAAAGAATAACCTTGCCAAGATCAAAGTCAAAAAAATTCTAATTTTTTTGAATGCCCTAGTGGAAAGAAGTATACTGGTACATTGCCCCCTTGAGAGATCAAGTGAAAAGTTTTATTTGAGGGTCGATCTTGAGACAAAGAGGTTCAAGATGGATGTATAGATGGTTATGATGATGATGCAAATAAGATGGTTTTAAGATGCTTAGAATAGCCAATCTATATTACCCTAAACAACTTAAAATGATGATGCAATGCATGTGAGATGGATGAGTTGAATGATGCCTATATGGTTATGCAATGGATTTTTTATGCAAATGTATGGTTTATGAGATTGTTAGACTAACAAATCTATATTATACGATGATGAAAATACATGTGAATGATATGCATCATGCTGACAGTTTGTGGATGTAGGATGGATGCACTGGCGATGATGATTAACTATCCTTGTATGATGTTAGCGTGGAAAAGAAGAAATGAGATGATGATAGGAGGATTCAACAAGCCAACTTTATTAGAGATGATGATGAGAAATGGATTATTTTCTTATAAGGAATTGGGACTTTAAAAGGACTACTTACCTTATGTTTGATAACACACATAGGCACGATGCATCAAGGTAAAAAGAACCAAGATGGCGTTGCACATAGTGTGATGGACTTTGACTTGACAATCAAATACGAGTATCCTTGTTCACACTTAGAATATGAAACCTTATTCAAAATGTAGTTCAGATATTTCAAATATCTTAGACCAAAACATAGAAAATCAAGCCTTCCTATGTGGTCAACAAGACACCTAAAACACCCTCCCTACAAACCAAGCAAAGCATGCATGACCAAGGTTATATTACAAGAATATCCAGCAAGCATAGTAGATAAAAAGTTATTGATCATTGCCCCATTCCTTTCTCTCTGAACCCCTTCATTTGGAACATCATCAAGAGGTCATCAAAATGAGCACAATAAGATAAGTCAAAAGAAAAAGATAAAGTAAATAAACAAGCTAATGTTCTTCATATCGCTAGCCAAGACTAAACTGCGTGATGATGCCTGATGTTGATGTCCATTGTAGGAAGGATGCATCCTAGGACATGATGATATCAGACGATTGATTTGGGACTGATTGGATGATAGGCTATTGACACAAAGAGTTGACCAACTTGTTTACATATTGACCTAGACTTGATACCTTGACATTTGAGTTTCCACTTTTAACCTGTTAGACTTATTTTTTACTGTTTCACCAAAGTTTGAGGATGACAATTAATTTTTTATGAGTGATGTTTATTGTGGGTGAAAGCAAGATGAGACGGATGGATTTTTCAAATATTTGGATGTTTTTGATGTTTTTGAAATGTTTTGAGGCTGTTTTTTGGTATTTTCAAATGTTTTGCAAATGTTTTGGTGTTTTGTGAGATTTTATGATTTTTTTTGGATTTTGTGTCTTGGGGGATGATCAAACATTAGCCTTGCCTATGTTTAAGCCCAAATATGACGTAGTTTGGATTCCATGTTTTTGACATTTTCTATTTTTATGAGTGTTTTCAAATTGTGATATGATTTTGGATTTTTTTGGATTTTCTTGGTTTTTTGAATGTTTTTGGATTTTTTGCCCAATTTTGGTGTTTTGGATATGGATATGTGTGATGATATTAGTGCTCCATTTTGGGATTTTGTTGAAAACCAAGCTAAGGTTGATTGATCAGATCGATGGATTGATGATGATAACATTGTTGAGGATTCACAAAAATGCAAGGATAGTGTTTAAACAACACAAGGATTAGGATGTATATCCCAAGATGATGAGGGATTGATTGGATTTTATTTATCAAGATTGATGATGATAACATTGTTGAGGATACAGAATAATGCTAGGGTAGTGTTAAGAAACACAAGGACATGGAAGGATACCCCGAGATGATGATGGATTGATTGGATTTGATTGATCAGGATTTTGAATCTTGGTTTTGGAACAAACTCATTTTGAATGGTTTTATGTGGCATTTGAAGTGAAAATTAGATGCGACTAATAGTGATTTTTTGGATTGATGTTCTATGAAAGATGAAGCTTGATAAGGAATGCCTTCTTGTCAAAATGTACCATGGGCTAGTGACTTGGATTTTGGCTCACAAATTATTTGACCAATTTGATTTGCCAATGTTTGGATCACCACATAAGTTGGAGGATATAGATCAAGATTTATTCCCAAAGCAAGATGTACATACCTGCCCCAATGTCTAGAAATGTATGGAATTCCCTTGGTGGATGCTTGGATAAGTGTATGGATGGATGGATATGGATTATCTTGTGCTAAGATAAGGTGTTCAAATAAAGGATGCTCATTTGGATAGTGCTTCATGGCTTAGATAACATTGGGATAGGATAGGATCAATGACTCATTTCAAGATGTTTACCATAAGCAAGGGTAAAGCATGCACCAAACTTTTTCAAGATCAAGATAACGTGGAAGATGGAAGTGGGTTGGATAAATGGTTCATGGATGAATGGATTTATTATGGCTAAGATGGATGGGATGTTGGATTTATTATGGATGTGATATGGTGCTTTCTCCTAAAGTGGCACACGTAGATGCTTGATTTTACACATGATGCCTATTTTCCAAGTTTTCATCATGGTACCTGCCCAAAGCACCACCATAGTGGCTTTCACTGGAGGATGATTTTTTTCTTTACTATTTTCAATCCTTTTTCTAACTTTTTTGGATTTTCATATATATATATATATATATATATATATATATATATATTATGAAAGATTTTAAGCTCATGTTGAATCACCTTATTGTGATGATGTAGATCCTTATGTCATAATGTGCCATCAATATCCGTCATGAAGAAGTTGTTTTGCTAAGATACATACACTTGAATGCAACTTTTCAGATTCCTGATATGCTTTGTTGATACTAGAGTTAACTCTATCTTTGTGCTCACATCACAATAGGATGCCTTCTAAATCCTTATGATGAAGGGTGGCTTCTAATACATGGTCAATTTGAGAATTGTATATCATGCATGGAGGTGTGGATGGAGTGTGTTTAGGAATAAAAGATGGATTGATTGATAGTTTGGAACCTTTGACTCTCCAAACTTGGGAAGATGAGCAATGATGGGTGGATACAGAAGTGTGCATGGAATTAGGACCAACTACTTGATATAATTTTTACATCACTTGGGAATCCTTATTTTGTTTTTGTGGAAATATTTGATGGATACTTTTCCCTTTTTTTATTTTTCCCCATAGTTTCTTTGACTAATGGAGTTTGACAGGGATAATTTTTCTTTGTATTCTTTGGCATCCACTTGTACTTGATTTGTACATTATGCTTCTTAGATTATTTTTCTTTTATGATGTTCTTCTTGCTTTGATTCACATCATTCTTTTGATGTTGGTCCCAATTTTTGGATGGAGTGATGGGTCGATGAAGATTCGTGGCATGGCTAGTTGTAGTATTGGCATTGGTTTTACCATAAGGATTCTGTGTGCTCCCTATGTTGATGTTTTCTTGAGACATAGTTTCCCCCAATATGGTGGTAGTAACACCTTTGTTCCTTGATTCTTCCTTTTTTGAGATGTCTTGTTCAGTAAGCATTCTCTGATAAATGACCACTGTAGATGATGTTATTTCAATTTGTTGTTCTGTTCACCCCATAATATCTTGTTTTTTTTGACCTATTTCCTTGGGTGGATAATGTTGGATATCTTCATACATGATGTCCTTAGTTTGAATTTGGGATATATCTAATCCTAATGTTGACAACTCAGTTTGAATGTATGAATCAATAACTTGCTCTTTTTGTGTAATGATGTCAAGAGTAAAGAAATCATGTTCTGAATGAAGATCATCTATTTGTCCATCCAAAGAAAGCATCTCATGGGTAGATGGAGGAGTATGTGCTATGTGGATGTGATAATAATTTTTGACATCTTGTATATATAGGAGAGTGCCCATTAGATCATTGTAGTAGCTTGGAGATACAAATTATTGATCTTGAATGATTTCGGAATTTCTTTCGACATGCTTTGGATCAAGTTCTTGACACGGGTTAATTTCAAAGGATGGATTTCTTACAAAGGGTTCTTGGATATCTTCATTAGGAATGGGAAGTCACTCAATATCCTCTTGATCTTTGAGTGGACTTGGATCAAATGTTGAGTTAAGGATCCCTTCTATAACCATGAGGTCAAAGGATGTCAATATGTCAAGGGAAGGACCATTGCTAGACTTTGGTGAAAGATGTTGATCATGCTTTGGAATAAATCCTTGAGATATGTCCTCTAACTCATTAGATAATGTAGAGACATTTTCAACATGATCATTGGTCAATGGATCATGGATTATGTCAATAGGATCAAATAACTCTAACACTCCTTGAAATAGATGACTAAAAAGTGGCTCTTGATGTATGGTGAGTTGGTCATTGAATGAGGTGGAAACATCTTCAATGTTCTCATTGATGGATAGGTCTTGATCATTGTTTTCAACAATTGTGGTGGAGAGATTTTCAATGCTATCACTAGTGGTTGAATCTTCATCACTGTCCCCAATAGTGATTATCTTTAGATCAATAAGGTCTTGGATGAGATTTTTGAGTCAAATAAAATTTAATGTTGTGTGTCCCTTTACTTTGTGAAAGTCACAAAGGTGCTTCTCATTATACCCTGGTGATTTAACTAGGGGCTCTTGATAATTCTTATAAATAGGGAATTTGCTGAGATTTTCTTGTACCAATTATTGCATGATTGATTTGATTGGTCTCCCAAGTGGTGTGTATTTCCATTTGTTACCTTGTGATATTTTTAGTTTAAATTGAACTTGTGATGATTGATCTTGGAGATGTGGTGATTCATTTTTGAGATGTGGTGATTGGGTTTTTTGTTGATGTTGTTGATCTTGATATCTGACTTCTTGGCATTGGATATATTGTTCTTGATGTGGTTGTGGACACAACTCAATTCTTTGATGACATGGTTCAACCAATGGTAGAGTGTATTGATTTTGGAGTGAAAATGTCTCTTGGCTCAATAATTCAATTACTTTGGCAAGTAAAGCAATTTTATTTTGATTTTGATCTTGAAACCCTTGATATAATTGATCTGGCTTTTGTTCAAGCAGATCTGGAATGTACACTTGTGGTGTTTGCATGGGATCATGGACAATTTTATTTTGGACAATGTTCTGAGTTGGGGTGATGCTTAGATTTGGTATGATAGGTTGAAATTGAACATTGTTGTGTTTGGGAATCACATTTCCTTGATTTTGCATGGTGTTACCTTGACTTGTATTAATACATGGATTCGTTAACATCTTGTTTGGACTTTGAACAACATTTGTATGATTTGAAAACATATTTATTTCAAATTTTTTAAATTGTGGTTTTGAAATATTCATATTTGGTAAACTTGTACTTGGTATATTCACATTTGGCATGTATGGATTTGGTGGGATAACGTTGTTCGTTTGAAGACTCATGCATTGATTGTTTAGTTGATAGATTTGTAGGTTTTGTTTTGGATTTAAATCTACCATCAAGAAAGGTTCCAAACTTTTGACTGGGCATACTCACATTTGTTGTACCATTGAGGTTTGTAGGAGATAATGATCCCATGTATGGATTGTATAAATGTGAGTTTTGATAACTAAATGGAATTGTAAGGATTTGATAGTTTGGTTGATTTGGGTTACTCATGATGTATGGATCAAGTTTATATTCCATGTTCTTCTTGTGTTTTGACCTTGTTGACCTATGAGGAATTTAGGACCAATGATGACATGAAGGATGAAATGGGTGGGTTATATAGGTGTTGAACTTTTTAGGAACTTTGGATCAATGCTAGACTTAGGGTTTTATTTTGATTGGTTTGATTGGATAATGAACTTGTAAACCCTAAGATGTTAGATGTTATCTTAGGATGAACTTGTTCAAAAGGATGTTGATTTAACTAGAGGTATGAAAAAGGATGCATTCTCATACTCCTAAATAGACAAGGTGATTTTGGTTTTGATGATTTACCCAAGTCTAAAATGTTGTTTCCAAAGCTCTAAAGTTGTTTGTGGGATGAGATGATAAATGTTTGGGATGGATGAAGTGTTTGACTTGATCCTAAATGAACCTAAGGAGAACCTTGTTTACAAGACCAAGATAGTGAAGAACATGCTTTTCCCTAAGAATATTTCAAACCAAAAGACCAATGTTTCTATGAAAACCATATGACCAAAAGATACCAAGCACATGTGTGGGGTCCAATTATTCTTTAGCTTTTCTTAATGAGTTCTTTTTACCACAAACACTCTCTTGATTAGCTTTTAAAACTAGATGTCCAATGTCCTAATTTTCTTTAATCCCAAAAAGTGCATTATGTGGAAATCAAGGAAATAAAGGAAAGGTTACCTAATGTTGACTTTAGTAGGAGAAAATTGAGATGAAATCCAAATGCTTAGAATCCTTTAAGGATGAGAAACCCAAGGGAAAGCAATATCACCTGAATTTGTCCAAGAATATTTGCTTCTCCTAAAGGGTTTGAAATTTGATGCTCATGTTGAATGTTTTTTTTCCAATGTTTTGAAATCAAGCAAAGTGTTTCATTTCGAAAGTCATGCACAACCCTATGGATATTTGAGACAGTATTTGTTTAGTCCCCACTTGGACAAGTCTATCTACGGCTACTTTTAGTAGATGGTTAGATGCTCAACCACACAAGCTCCCCCTTATAGTGCGCTCACTTCTTGGGTTAGCAAAGCATCAGTCCCCATGAATATCCCATGGAATACTTTCCATCTCTACTAAAAGCTGTAAAAGTGTGGGGCGCCTTCAAAATGACCATTTTTGCACCAACAAATAGATAAGGATTTTGGCCTTTCAAACAAGGGGTTTTAATGCGAGCATTCCATTCATGGGGGATCATCCATATGGAAAGAGAACATTGCTACCCTTCTTGTTGGAACAATCCTCATGATGCTTTCCTTTCCTCAAGTACCTACACTTATATCCCAGGTGGAAGTCGCTTGGCTTTAGTGTGTTCCCGGTTGGGTTGTTCCCTTGGGTGATTACTTTTTCCCACAAGGTAGGCCCTCTCAGATAACACAAAAGTGAGCAAACACATCTGTAGTTTGATCGATCTTTGTTGAAAAACAAAGAGAGAACACACACGATATGTTCCACTCACACTCGCAAGATTTGTCAATTTTAAACCCAAATCGAAATGTGGAGGAAATATTTTTAACAACTTAATACCACTAAAAGACTTTTGGTTGTCAAGATTGCTGTGAAGTGTGAGAGAATTGCATACAACTTTTTAAATGATATTATTTTGTGAAAAGGATTAAAAAACATGAAAACACATGTTCATTTTACCCTCAAAGAAAAAGTGAATTCTTTTTATAACACCAAATCAAATGTTTGAAGTTGTTCTATTTAATTCTTAGCCCAAAAAGAATTGTCTAATAAGTTTCTATGTTCAATTTTATCCCAACTTGAAGAAATCAAATCAATGGTTAATTTTAAACCCCAAAATGGAAGTCAGTTGGCCTAAAACAAAAAATGAAAGTAGAAAATGGAAGCCCTAGGTTTATTACGATAGGCATTTAAAAATGTTTTGTGAAATTTCAAGTTCAATCCTCAACTTTCCAACTCAAATATGTTTGTGTTCTTTTATTCCAATGCCACCAATTCTTTAAGAAAACCCTACAAATTGTACAAATTTAAAATCTTAGAAATGAGATTTATTTCAAGGAATCATTTAAAAAATTTAGCATTAAAATCAAAACCTAATTCCTCAAATAAAGATAGATTTTAGCATTCCCCAAATAGAATTTGAATTCAAATCATGTGAAAGATGTAGCATTAAAAAAACAAAACACAATTCACATTTACTAAAAAAAGTTTGTCAAAATTCACATTTAATATTGCAGTTTAAAATTTGAAGGGGCATTTAATATTGATTGTGTAATGGAGGTAAATTAATGAGACACCACAACCATACAAATTACAACCAGATTAAATGCAATCAAATAGTCAGAGATTCACAATATAATCGGATTTTGATCCCACCATTTGAAGGTTTTGCTCCACTATGACTTCCCTCTACATTATACAGTCAAACATTAGACAAAATAAATGTTTTAATCAGTGCCACATAAATGCACACTAAACACAAGCTATTCATTGGCAGTGATCGACCACTGCCTGAAGAATCATAAAAGCATGTGAAAAGCGTCTTTTAATTTTGAATTCAAAATATTCTATAACATTTTTCGTCATGGAAAATTTATGTGTTGTTGTGAATGATATAAATTTTGATGTCAGCGAATAGGTTGATATTTCAAATTTAAATGCAGAAACAATTAAATGTAGAGCCTCCCTTTTGCACTAATCGATTCTCAAGAAGGATTATGTGCTAGCTAAAGATCTGCACAATAAGATTCAGAGTAAATGACTAGCCAAAGCTTTAAGTTTTCATGAACAAAAATAAAGACATCACTACAACATCAACATTAATTGGAGATTTTATATTCTACATATTGTAGGATGCCCTGTCAGCTTTGATGGCTCTGAATCCATGTATCCACCAATCACCGATGACCTTCCTTAATTAATCGTGATTCCTATAGACTGTGTTTGCACTTGGTTAAGAGGCAACAATAACAATAATAGTCTTGTTCACATTTATTGTCTGCCACGATATTGTTGATGGTAGCTCTACCGACAATAAGTAACTCAATACCCAATATGAATGATGGCACCTTTCTCAGAGAACAATTAGCAATAAAAATACAAGCAATGAAGATCAATATAAATCATCCACACAAGAAGAAAGGAAATAAAAAATCCTATAGGAAAGAGTTTAGATACCCGTCCTCAACTCACACATAGCCCCTATAAAAGCATAGAAATTTTCCCAAAAAATTAAAATAAAATAAAATAAAATAACTCTAAATGATGCATCCCTCTAAAAATGAACAAATCAAAATAAAATCCGTTAAGATCATAATTTCAACACATTGAGATCGCTTGTTCAAATATGAAAGCCTGTGATATTCAACAATAATACTTTGTTGAAGATGGTCGCTATTCCCTCAATAAGCTTGGGAAAATTTTTCATTGAATTGCACAAAGATCACTGTATTAAATCATGTTTATATCAGACACTTCAACAACAATTAATCGGCACTGAAAAGTCACTAAAAAGTCAATGTGTGCTAGAGTTTGCTTTAAACCAGCATTCACTAAAACACCATTAAGACAACAACATCAATATTGAGAAAGTTAATGAAGCATACTTGATTAATTCAAAAACATGACCATAAGAGGACCCAAGTTGACTAAGACAACAAAACATAAAGACACAGTTAAACAAGCAAATCAAAGATTGAAAGAACGCAACTTCAATGCGAAGTAAACTAGTCAATCACCAAACCCAGAAGCAACTTTGAACAACAATATTAAATTCAGAGAACTAAAAGTTGCATCTTGTGGTTTATCTTCTTGTAGGCTATACCAGTCATGTGCATCTCGTGGTTTATCTTTTGAATAGTCATAGATGAATTAAATTTGAACATATCTGCATCGAATGACTTGCAAACCAGGGTTTGAAAGATAAAACGTACCTCAAATATTTGAAGATCATCTTCCTTGGTAGATTTGATACTATTTTGTTAGAGCCTCGGCATTGATGAGAGGATTCAAGCCATTCCAATAGCACAGATTATTTGAAACTTTCATCCCCTGCAACAAATAACAATGAAAAAAATTTGAATTGGGATATCACTTGGAGTGATTCTATCAAACAGTTCACATGCCTTGTTCAATGTTGTGATGGTCAACCGTATGTTGTTCCAAAAATCCCCTTTTAGTGCAAGCAAAAAGGAGGGTGCAACTGGGATCTAACAACCAGCTTTCCTCCTTTATTTAATATCTATAACATTTCACAAGTTAAGGAGTGCCCAAAAGTGATGGTTCAACCATTCAAATGTTTCACCCAAAAAACAAAAAGATGGAAAATATGTTAATAAAACACTTTGAAGGAAGAGAGTCTCTGAGTATTTATCACTAAAAGTAGCAATTTCTGCATTGTGGCATAGACAAAAGAAAATTCCAAAGGATAGAATAAAAGATTAGCATATTTCCATAAGTAATCAACTTATCTTTGGAAAGAAAAATTTACTTCAACTACAAAAAAAAATTCAACATTGGTACTACAAGGAATGTAGGATTAACAACCATTACCTTTAAATTGAAAAGGTTTGCATTGCAATAGGCACCGCATGGCAAAGCAGCTTCCAACTGGTAGACAATAATCTAATGCCACTCCTTCTTTCTAGCATTTCTTTACTCTCTTCTCATAAGTGCTACTGCCATTTTATTCAAAAGAAAGTTGCTTATGAGATGCCATCCAGTTGCAATAAAAATAAAGGACATTGAGGAGATGGGTAGAAGTGTTATAGAAGGCCGAGGAAGCTGGGAAATAGATAGTATTTATTGCGCAAATTTGAGGAAGAAGTTGCAGACATTTAGGAGAAAATTGAAGCAAATGTCTGTCAATTGAACCACAACTATAAAAAATATGTTCATTGATTATGATTCATTAAAGGTGAATCGATGGAGTCTAATGACATGCTTTCATTTAGATGAGATGCGGTCACAAGAAGCTTTGTCAACAAAGAGGTTGGAAGTTTTTCTTATACAAAATAAAACATCGAAACAAAAAAAACCGATGAACTTCAACTTATGGTTAGTGAAGGCAATAAACAATACTCATAGTTGAATCATCCATATCAATTTTTTGAAAAGCTTCTCAAAGAAGAAATTGAATGACTACAAATGGATACAAAGCACACGAGGTCTTTTCTTGAAATATAGATTGGAAGTATAGAGATTCAAGATTAAGAAAAATATAGATTAGTGAAACATAAATCCAATAAAGAGTGTCCTTGTTTCCCTGAATACTTTAACATCTATGCATGTTAAGTATATGTGGAATGACTGACCATTTAACAAGGCATTTCGATAAATTGATTTTTTTTTTAGAAGGAAAAACAAACCACTAACTAAAAAAATGAAATGCATATTACTGCCCTCCTTCTAGCACCATAATGTGGATGTTAAAATTTTCAAATACTAAAAAAAACATCTATTAACATTGTTAGTCAAACTTAAATACAAAAAATCAAGCATCCCTATGAAATATTGGATCATGCTACCTATGCAAACAAAGAAGTAAGATATCAAATATATTAAGTAAAAGCATAAGAAAGCAAGAATCAAACTCTATCCCAAAGTGGATTACTTCTTCTTTGATGTGGAAAGAATCCCTCTCCCAATCCTTGATAAACTCTTGGATGATGGATGTGGATTCAAATGATTGAGATTGTGGAGAATATTGTGGATGATTAATACATTAGAGGAGGCCTCTATTTATAAAAAATTATGATGGAGGATTGAAGAACATGGAGGATGTGGGACAAGACATGAGCCAATGACAAGATGCCACTTGTCAACATGTCAATGGAGGAAGGTTGAGCATATTTTGATCAATGTGCATGATAAATGCTATTAGGTTCAAATTTGAAATTTGAAAGTTGGCTTGTTGGAGGGAGAAGAAAGAGTCTTAAATGCCAAGTGGGTGACATGTAAGCGACAATGTAAGAGCATTTAATGCTATGTTGGAGGAAAAAAAATTTGGGAGAGAGATTTGAAATGGAGGAATATTCCCTCTTGATGCCTTTTTTGAATGAAAAAGGAAGATTTAATAAATCAATTAAATTGATTTATTTGAGCAAATTGCAAAAGCTAGATAAAAGAGGATTAGGATTAGGATTAATCATGGTTTGATTAATTTAAGTGAAGATTAGGTGATTTTGACTTTTGAATTAGATTTTAGGATTAAAATAAATAAAAATGAGAAGAAAATGATTTTAGATTTAATTAAATAAGGATTTTATTTATTTAATCAAAGAGGATGATGTTAGTGTTAAATCAAATAAAGATGAATTTATTTAATTTAAATGGATGACCTTAGAGATTAATTAAATAATGTAAATTATTTAATCAAAAGAGGGACATTAGGATTTTGATTAAATTCAATTGATTTATTTAATCAAAGAGGTATGTGAGGGTCAAATTAAATAAAGTTGATTTATTTAATTAAAGGAGGAATTTAATTGAATAAATTGCTTTATTTGATTAACAGAATAATTTGATGTTAATTAGTTAGATTTAGATGCATGATGTCAATTTTGAATGTCTACAAGATCTATCCATCAATGAGCACCATGATGATGTTTCTACCTCATCCAACAATCAAATCAACATATATCAAGAGTCACTTTTCAATCATGATCAAAATCCATCAACAATACCCAACAATGATCCAATTCAAGAAATGTTAACATCATTTGATCCTATGGTTGAAAACATTGGCAATCTCTCTACCATAATTGTTGAAAACAATGATCAAGATCTATTCATCAATGAGCACCTTGAAGATGTTTCTACCTCATCCAACGATCAAATCAACATGTATCGAGAGTCACTTTTCAATCATGATCAAATTCCACCAACAATACCCGACAATGATCAAATTCAAGAAATGTTAACATCATTTAAAAACATTCACAATCTCTCCACCACAATTGTTAAAAATAATAATCAAGATCTATCCATCAATGAGCACCTTGAAGATATTTCCACCTCCTCCAACAATCAATTCAACATACATCAAGAGTCACTTTTTAGTCATGATCAAGACCCCTCAAACAATGATCTATTTCAAGGAGTGTTAGTATTGTTTGATCCTATTGACATAATCCACGATCCATCGACCAATGATCATGTTGAAAAAGTCTCTACATCACCCAATGAGTTAGAGAACATATTTCAAGAATTTATTCCAAAGCATGATTAACATCTTTTATGAAAGTCTAGCAATGGTCCTTTCCAAGACATATTGACATCCTTTGACCTCATGGTTATATATACTGAAGGGATCCTCAACTCAACATTTGATCCAAGTTCACTTTAAGATCAAGAGGATATTGAGTTGCTTCCTATGCCTAATGAAGACATCCAAGAACCCTTTGTAATAAATCCATCCATTGAAATGAACCTATGTCAAAAACTTGATCCAAAGCATGTCGAAAGCAATTCTGAAATCATTCAAGATCAAGAATTTATATCTCCAAGATACTACAATTATCTAATGGAAACTATCATATCTATACAAGATGTCACAAATGATGATCATATCCATGTAGCACATATTTCTCCATCTACCCATGAGATGCTTACTCCTAATGGACATGTAGATGATCTTCATTTAAAACAAGAGTTTCATACTCTTGATATCATTACCAAAGAACAAGAGTCTCCTACTCTTAACATTTGTACACATGATCAAGATACAAAAAAATATAGAGACATATTAGAAATGGGTCATGAAGAGGGATTCTCTAGAAGTTGTGACTCATGAACATCTTGTGAAGACATATAAAAAATGAATTATAAGGAATACTTTTATGGGGATAGTGAATCATTGAAACCTCTTGAAGAAGCATTAAAATCTAATATTCCACAAGATGAAGCCAAATATAACAATTAGGAAGTTATCTCACACATGGAGGATCCTATCACTTATAAAATTGGATCACTTACCTTTTTAAGTGCAATAGCTATAGTTGTCAATGAAGAAGTTATCACCTTTGAAGATCCATGATAGAGTAGAGAAGGATTACCACCTTCTTTCCAAGATAAATAATATCCTAGTGCAAATAAAATGTTTCAATGGGTGAATTATCAAGGAAGAGGATTAGCCCTACATGAATAGGGTATCCTAGAACCAGTGCAGATTATTGGAAATCCTAACCATCAAGGTCTTGGTTATTCGACAATCAAGGGATCTAAACATATCAGTGATACCTCTATAATACTGGGGGCAATTTTTTCTAGTGCAAGCATCAACACAGGGAGCACGAAGAGTCATTATGGTGAAACCAATGTCAATACTACAACTAGCAACGTCATGAATCTTCATCCACCCATCACCCAATCCATGAATTGGGACCAACATCAAAAGAAAGATTTGAATCAAAGCACAAAAAATGTTATCAAAGCAAAAAAAGTAGAGAAGCATAATGGAAAAATAAAACACACATGGATACCAAAAAATACAAAGAAAGTTTATCCCTATCAAACTCCATTAGTCAAAGAAACTATGGGGAAAAATAGTAAAGGGAAAAGTATCCATCAAAGGTATCCAAAAAGGAAAAAGCAA
The DNA here is from genome assembly GCA_007258455.2 of Sequoia sempervirens. NCBI lineage: Eukaryota > Viridiplantae > Streptophyta > Pinopsida > Cupressales > Cupressaceae > Sequoia > Sequoia sempervirens. The sequence goes on from VDFB02281492.1 coordinate 508,560,680, forward strand.
GCTTCTCAAGCAATGTACAAAGTATATAAAGAAGTTGGTCCTAATTCCAATTAGTAAAAATAAAAATTGTCCTCTAGTGAAAATCACTATGGTGGCGCTTTGGACAGGTACCATGATGAAAACCTGGAAAGCAGGTGTCATGTGTAGAATCGAGCATTTGCATGCACTAATTCAAGTGGAAGCATCTCATCCCATCCATAATAAATACAAAATTCCAATATCCATCTCATCCATAATAAATCCATTCATCCATGAACCATTTATCCAATCCATTTTCATCCATCTACATCCATAGTCTCAATTATGTTGACCTTGATAAAAATTTGGTGCACACTTTACACTTGCTTATGGTGGACATCTTGACATGAGTCATTTTCATTGATCCTATCCTACCCAACATTATCTGAGCCATGATGCATTATCCAATGGAGCATTCCTCTATTTTAACACCTTATATTTTAAAGATAATCTATATCCATCAATCCATATGCCTATCCAAGCATTCATCCATGATATTCCATACATTGCTAGAAACTAGGGGCAAATATTTACATCTTGCTTTGGGAATACATCTTGATCTATATCTTCCAACTTAGGTGGTGATCTTAACATTGAAAAATGTGATATCAAATTGGTCAAACCACTTGTGAGAAAAATATCCAAATCATTAACCCATGGCATAATTTTACAATAAGGTGTTCTTATCAAGCATTGTCTTTCATCGAGCATCAATCCAAACAATCAATATCAGTCACATCTAATTTGCATGTCAATGTCACATCAAATAATTTGAACAAATTTTGTTCCAAATCAAGCTTCAAAATCTTGATCAATCAAATCCAATCAATCCCTCATCATCTTGGGATATCCATCCTAATCCTTGTGTTGCTTAAACAATATCCTTGCATTGTTGTGTATCCTCAACAATGTTATCATCATCAAACCATTGATCTGATCAATCATCCTTAGCTTGATTTTCAACAAAATCATAAAATAGATCTTTGATATCGTCACACATATACATATCCAAATCATCAAAATCATGCGAAAATCCAAAAAAAATCAAGAACATATCAAAATCCAAAAAACAAGTCATCAAAAACATGGTGTTCAAACTACATCGTCTCTAAGCTTAAACATAGGCAAGGCTAATCTTTGATTAGCCCCCGAGACACAAAATCCAAAAACATTCATAAATCTCAAAAAACACAAAAACATTTGTAAAACATCTTGAAAATACCAAAAGCAACCTCAAAACATTTCAAACATCAAAAACATCCAAATATTTGAAAAAATTCATCTCTCATTTCACTTTCACCTGCAATAATCTCATCCATAAGTAATCAATCATCACCTTCATCCTTTGGCAATACAAATGGAAAAAACCACAACAATCAACAAAAGCAAACCTCAAATGCAAACTCAAAATCAAAACAACAAACTTTTAAATGGAAAATCAAACTCCTGATCATTCGCAAACATGTCAATCGACCTTATATCAAAGGCCTTTCAAACAACCTATCAACTTGCCACCATCCACTAACATGTCCTAGGATGCATCCTACCTACAATGGGCATTATCTTCGGCAATCACTTCAAATTCTTATCCTCAAAACACATTCCTTTGGCTGGAGGTATGAAGAACATTGACTTGTTTGTGTAATTGATCTTTTTCTTTGATTTATCTTATTATACTCATTCCAATTACCTCTCAATGATGTCGAATCAAAATGATTTAGAGAGAAAGGAATGGGGCATTGATCATTATCTTTATTTTGGTGTGCTTGTTGGATGTTCTTGTAATATAACTTGGTGAATACTTGCTTTGTTAGGTATGTATGGAAGGTGTTTTGGGCAGCTTGTTGACTATTGCATTGATATGTTATACCTTTCCATGTTGTTGTCTGATATGTTTGAAACTTTTGAAGTGAATCCTAGCAAGGTTTCTGTATGTTAGGTGTGAAAAAGAATACTCCTATCTGATTGTCAAGTCAAATTCCATCACACTAGGTACAACACCATCTTAGTTCTTTATACCTTGATGCATTGTGCCTATGTGTGTTATCAAACATAAGGTAAGTAAGCCCTTTTAAAATATTAATTCTTGATAAGCAATGCATCATCATCTTTCATGGCCATATCTAATAAAGTCTCAACAATTCATGGACTTGTTGGACTTCTACATTGTCTCAGAATCAAGGGTTCATCCATCTTATTCTTCCTCTTTTCATCCATTTTATTCTTCTTATTCTTCAATCTTTACTAACATTTCTATCCAAGTATCAAGTCTGTGTAATATACAAAATATACATGAAGCTACACATGGCCGATGAACTATCTACATCATCAAAATTTTCTACATCAAACATTCGAGCTGAACTGATCTTGAACCTCTTTGTCGTGAGATCGACCCTGAAATTGAACTTTTCGCCTAATCTTTCGAGTGGCAGTGTACCAACGTACTTCTTTCTGCTGGGACAATAGCGAGGCATTTGAAAAATCATACATTTTTTTGAATTTTGATCTCGTCAAGGTTATTCTTTGAACCAACACAACATGTACATTGCTTCAAAGAGGGGCAAAATGCAGACATGTAAAATATATTGATTGATCTTATGCACCTAATCCTAATTTTACTAACACCAGTTTGTCTAAAATCATTTCCTTTGCTAACGATTTAATCAAATAATCTTTATTTGATTAAATTCATCATATTTCATCTTTTAATTAAATAAATAAATTTTATCTAATTAAATCATTATCTCCTATTAATTACATAAATTATTAATCCTCTTCTCCTCTTTTAATTAAATAATTCATTTTATTTAATTAAGCTCTAAGGTCATCTCCTTTAGATTAAATAAACTAACCTTTATTTGATTTAAGTCTAACACCATCCTCTTTTAATTAAATAAATCAAAATTTATTTAATTAACTCTAATAATTTATTATTCCTCTCATCTTGATTTATTTAAATCCAAAATCAAAGTCAAAATGTCAAATGAGCTAATCTCCATCTAAATTAATCAAATCATGATTAATCATAACACTAACCACTCAAATCCTCTAGATTTTGCAACTTGTGCAAGTAAATAAATTTAATTGATTTATAAATTCATCCATTTTCATTCAAAAAGGCATCAAGTTGGAATATTCCTCAAATTTGAAATCTCCCTCCTAAAAAGACTTGTCCTCCAACATGACATTTAAGTCTCTTACAAGTCCTTTTTCTTGAGCCAAGTTGCATTAACTCCTCTTCCACATCTTCCTCCACAAGCCATCTTTAGAATTTCAAATTCCACCTAATGGAATTTAATTTGCACATTCATCAAAATATGCTCCACCTCTCTTCAATAACATGTTGACAAGTGGCACAATACCATTGGTCTATCTTGTTGGAAATAGGATGCCATTTAATTGCAAATCCTAAGCATTAATTATTTCATGTATCTCCTAGATTCTTGGAATATGTTTAACAACACTAAGATTAGGATGAGATTAATTATTTGGATGAAATAAATCATGAAATTGACATTTGCAATTATTCCTAAATAATAGGAGTGTGTGGGTGCACACATGGTAAGGTGACACCCACCTTGAGTTCAGTTAACTATTCAGAGTAAGAGTTAACACTTCTGAATGCATGTAAAGATCCTAGGAGTTCGGATTTGATGTTTGCATGTTTGAAGTATAGTTTAGTTTAGTTCAGATTAGTTCAGTTTAGTTCAGTTCAGAATCAGTTTAGTTTAGTTTAGTTTAGTTCAGTTCAGTTCAGTTCAGTTCAGTTCAGTTATGGTTCAGTTATCTTCAGTTGCATGCAAGTGCATGTTGCATGCATGCTGGTTATTTTGAGTTGCATGTAGTTAGCTTTATTTAACTTGGAATGCATGGCTAATAACTTGAGTTGTATGACAAATAACAGGGACTACCTCCAGTTAACAGGGGATGACCATTCTTGCATGAATGGTGTTGAGTAAATGTCTTAGTTAACTATAAATCACTTGGAGCCAACTTGGGTGCCCAAGATGCTTTATTGGATTTACCTCTCATGCATGATAAGATATTTTTGAAGGCTCAGTTAAGTATGATTACTTAAGGGTGCCAACTTTGAGGAAGGGCTTTGGATTTATCACCAAACTGAAGGATGAGTTGTAGTTTCAATTTGGGATGCCCAAATGGATGAAGCACATGTTTTAGCATTGTTATTCACAAGATAACTCTATTTGCATGAGATATGGCATAGCTTTTAGGGATAGGGTTTGTGCATTGTAATTGTAACTCATGTTGAGTTTACAAAGTTGATTAAAGTGTATATATCTCAAGCAAGTTGAATAGAGTTGTGAGAGTTATTATTGCAGGTTGTGAAGAAGATTGGTGAAGACAAAAGAAGCATTCTCAAGCAAGAATTGGAGCTATTGTAATTTAGATATTGAATAATAGAATAATTCTTCGTGGAGTTTTTTCCCGAAAGGGTTTCTCTACGGTACATCTTGTGTAATCTTTCTAATATCCTCTCTAGTTCTTCTATCAACTTCTCTCTTCATTCTACAATAGTAAAATGAATTAATCAAGATAATCACTCACAAAGAATATATGTAATTGTATACCTTGTAATTTATCCTTCTCTAAATATGCAAAACAACTTAAGAATGCAAATGATAAAATACCAAGGACACATCAAGATTAGCCAAAAGAGTGATAAACAATAAGGAAAATGGATGAAACAAGACACAAACAATTTTACCTCCCTTGTTGTTGATATCTCTTTGATTGGCCCTTGCTTGGATTGGTTTGTGTGCTCCTTAGATTATTGCTTGAATGATTAAAATGCAAGATTAAATATGCAATATGATCAAGAGAGATGGCTAAATGATGGCAAAGGATTGAGAATACAAATTGACAGCATTTAGTTGCAAGATTGCTAAGTGTTTAAAATACCCTTGAGAAGGGGGTATTTATAGGAGAATTTGAATTCTCTAGAGAATTCAACGGTCAAGATTGCTCCAACAAGGCCAAGATGAAGGGCTATGGTGGGTTGAGAACCCACAAGCCCTCACATCTTGACATGTGGAGGGTGAAGTGGACAAGAGATATGAGGTGTAAGTGAGGTGTTAAGAAGGTACATGAGGTGGAAAAGGACATGCACCTTGGGGAGTGAGGAGATTTCCACAAAAAGGGATTTCTTGTCCCCAAGTGGGAGTGAAAAAGACATTTGAGGGAATTCCTCAAAAATCTACATGGGAAAGTGAAAGGTGGTTGGGGATATAAATGTGAATTAAAAATTCACATTCCTAGGATGATCTAAAGGGTAAAAGGTGGGCTCCAAAAAGGTGGGACTTGGTCACATGTGGAGATTGTGACAAGTCCAAGGTTCTAGAAGCCTTGGAAGAATGGAATGTGAATTAAAAATTCACATATAAAGGAGATGAACCTAGGACAAATAAATGTGAATTAAAAATTCACATGGGAAAGGGGGTCAATATCCAAAAAGGAAAAATGGAAGAATTGACCAAAAAGTGGTGCTAAATTTAGCTAATGATTTTGGTTAAGGTTGTGCAAACATTGGATTAGGCTAATTAATGGAAGATTAGAGGCAAGTGGCAAATGTAGGAGGATGTGACATTAATCTCTGATTAAGAGAATGCACATCATAATCACGAATTAATTAAATTAATTCAGATTAGAGCAAAGTTATGGAGGATGTGACAAGGAGAGAGAAAGTAAGGAATTTTAAATTGATTTTAAATCAAAAAGGGGGAAAATGACTAAATTAAATAAATTAGCGTATTTATTTAATTTAGAGAGGAATAAGGTGAAAGATAAAGTATTAATTATTAAATTAAATACTTTACCGTCATGAGGCCAAAGGTATATTAATTTAATAAATTAATATTAGCATGGTAGATGGAAAGGTGGTAAATTTATTCATATGGAAGTGATTAAATTTAGATGTCTACATTTTTCCCCTCTTCGAAATATTGTTAGGATAATAGTGTTTCGAAGAAAAATAAAATGTTAATGAGGCAAGAGGTGAAAAATGGTGATGCCCCTGGCGTGAAAAGGTTAATGATGTCCCAATGACCGAGTTGAAGGAATGGAGGAATGGTAAGAGGGTATGCCCCCTCGAGAGGGCAGTTGGGTAAGGAAAAAGGGGTCCCCAGATGACGTCTCGATAGGAAGGAAAGAATGATACCGTTGGATAGAGTTCAGAAAACTAAGCAATTTTAGTTTTTGAATGGAGGTGATCTGACACACGGTTTGCAAATGGCAACCTCGGGAAGTTTGGGATTAGTTAGAGGAATAAAAAGTTAAATAAAAGGTAAAAAATACCTTGTTGGAGGAAGGGGGGTTAAAAAGTTAATTTGAAAAATTACATTGGTCATTGTCACTGTAGCAGTTGAGAGAAAGAGAGGAGAGGAGAGAAAATCAACGAGGAGACACGATGTCGACAGACAATGACACTGCGATCGTGCACCGGGCGGAGGGAGTACAGGCAATGTACAGCGGGGGCGCAGGCGGACAACATGTGAGTAGAAATAAAAACCCCCATATGTGATTTACGTATTTTTTTACGTAAAAAAAATTCAAATTTGAAAATGTCAATTTTGTCGGGGATGAAAATTAGTAGAATGGGTTCAAATTAATTTGCGTTAAAAAGGGTCAAATTGGTTAGAAAATGTAGGGAGGGGGGGCCAAACTGGGCTGGGGCGGAGCCACCTAAAGCTGGGGTGCCGCCGCCGTGGCCCGGGGCGGAGCCGCTCCTTTGCGTAGGGTGGAGCCGCCGCCCTATGCGGGGCGATCCCGCCACCCTGCTGCATGGAGGGCGCACCTCACAGCGGTGCCTGGCCGCCCCGCTGGGGCGTGGCGCCACCGCTGGGCTGTTCGCCACTGACCGGGCTGCTGGCAGGCCGCCGCTGGCTGGCGGTTCCTCCATCCCGCGGCGGGCGTGAGGCCGCCTACCGCGAAGTACCGCCGCCTTGCAACTGGTGGAGCCGCCACCTGGGTATGGGAGCGTACTGGGCGCTCGCTGCTGGGCGGTTCACCGCTGGCGAGCCACGCCGGCGAGATGAGACGTCGCCTTACGCGGGGCGGAGTCGCCGCCCTACGCGGGGAGACTAACCCAGCAGGGAGGAGGGGAGGATCGCGGATGAAGGGAGGCAAGAAAAGGTAAGAATAAGAAAAATGAAGAAAATGGACTAATGGTAAAATGCGCATGTATTGAGAGCTTTGAGCGACTACGAGTGCACGAGCGGCGGTCAGAGGTGTTGGCGGTGACGAGAGCCACAATGAACAGGGAGGACCAGGCGGCGTTGGATCACACAGGATTGGGGCATTGTGTGTAGTTTCCAGTGGTGAGAGCCCATCCGGCGATGCTGACAGCATTGATAGAGAGATGGAGCTCAGAGACATCGATGTTCCATCTTCCTACAGGAGAGATGACCGTGACCTTGGAGGATGTGTGGTGCATTTTGAGACTACCGATTGCTGGCCGGTTAGTGAGTGAAGTGGTGTCGGTAGGGGTAGCGTTAGACGAGACTTTGAGAGTTTTGTTTGGTGATGTGAGGTTTCCCCTAGTGAATGGGCAATTGGATTTGGATGAGTGTTTGACTATAGGGGTGCCAGCTTTACCATTATTCTTGTGTGGATTGATTAGTGGGATACTGCTACCAGACTGGAGTGGACAGACATGTAGCTTGCGGTATATGGAGGTGATCCGCCACATTATTGAGTGGCGGAGGGGACCGTTTTTCGTGGGGTTCCTATGTATTGGCGCAGCTGTATAGGGATATGCACGAGATCTGCTAATGGGAGATCTCGAGTGTGATACATGCGGCATTATTGTAGATTTGGGCGTGGGAGCATATTGCCGTGACTAGACCGGTAGTGGTGAGGGAAGGGACAGCGGATGACCGTGAGCTTGTGGCTTGGGAGTATGGGGAGGAGAGAGGGTGGATTTTCTGCTATGAGATGCTGAGTGATACAGAGGGGTGGAGGAGGGCATTTGATGATCTGCATTCAGGGGAGATAGAGTGGCGGCCATATAGGTTACGTCAGTTCAGGGGATGGTCAGATACGGGGAGGCATGAGGGATATTTCCTGAGCCGATGCTTTATTATTGAGACTCTACCACGCATAGTAGAGTCTCATCGACCGGACAGAGTGTTGAGACAGTTTGGGAGGATACAGGATATCCCGGCGGCACCTATCTTGTATCGGCGGTATAGCAAAGAGCTGCCATGGGGAGGTCGCATATCACCAGCGATGGCCAGGGCATCATGGATGGTAGCAGGACATGAGGCTTATCCAGGGAGGACAAGAGGAGAGTAGGTACCAGTGGTGACTGAGCGGTATCAGAGGTGGTTTCAGAATAGGTTATGGGAGAGGATTACGCTTGTTCATCCTACGCTGAGGGTAGTGGGTGTGGCATTGGGAGGCGAGGGGGGATAGGAGCCTGAGAGGGATGAGCGAGAGCCCGCAGGCAGAGCTGGGAGGAGGAGGCATTAGAGACAAGACCGGAGAGAGGGTCGACAGCGAGAGAGGGGGCAGCCATAGAGAGCCCAGGAGCAGAGGGTGGACAGAGAGGGTCAGCAGCAGGAGAGGGGGCAGCCACATAGAGCCCAGGGGTAGAGGGTGGGCAGAGAGGGTCAGCAGCAGGAGAGGGGGCAGCCACAGAGAGCCCAGGGGCAGAGGGTGGACAGAGAGGGTTGGCAGCAGGAGAGGGGGCAGCCACAGAGAGCTCAGGGGGAGCAGAGGGTGGAGGTGTTAGAGGTGGATGATATGGAGGAGGTGGAGGTGGTAGGTTCAAGGGGTACTGCAGAGGAGGGGAGGAGACAGTATGTGGTCAGGTGGCATGGACAGCCACAGTGGTTGCGGGTTCAACCGTCGATAGAGAGTCAGGAGGGGCATCAAGGGCCGAAGAGTAGAGAGGAGGAGGAGGTGGGGGCAGCACCAGGAGAGGAGAGGAGGTCACCACGACATCGA